>BMAW01125472.1:26172-42936 GCA_019974015.1 Nephila pilipes | reverse complement strand
AATGATACGACCTCTTTCAAACTCTGACAGTTGCTCGTAATGAGCTCGAATCCTGTGACGAGGCATTTTGTCAGTCGTTGAAAGATATCCTAAATCGCAATGCAGCAGAAAACTTGACCATCAGATTGAGAATCGTTTCTTATATATAACTGCTGAGAGCGCAGTTCCGATGTGCTGGAGCTCCCGCTATTCATTCATTGGACACCAAATTTCAATCATTTGCATGTTCGGTCCAAATGTCTTTGCATGCGAAATTTCATTACGATCAGGCGATTCCTTCTTGGGGCGTTGCTTTTCTGTTATCGAAGTGTATTTAGAAATAATTTTTAAATAAAAAAAAAATAAAAATTTCCAAAATTACCAAGTTTTTTAACTTTCACAAAGGAATTATATCGTAATATATTGTAAAGGCAGGTTTATTATATTTTATGCGCTGTTTGATGTATGAAGAGTAAAATGTTTTACATATTTCCTGAATATTATTTTTAAAAATGGTACCTAAAGGCAAATTTAGCTGAAAAACCATGTCCACATTCCACTCAAAGGAAAAGAAAACGAATTTGACTAAAAAAATTGTTATAGTTGAATAAACGATTCAAATATCATTATCAGGCACAGAAAGTTCACTCTGCGAATAGTTTTAAAACATAAATATCACAAAGCGAAAGAGTGATATTAAATTTTTTTTTTTATTTTCCTTCGCATGTCTTGGTACTCTTAACACACACACAATTAGCAATGTACGCAAAATGCCCCATAATGCAAAGATTACTTTTCTTAGTCCGCTTTAAATAACAGTATATTTATGCCGTTATTTATTTAATAGTATTCAGTAAGACAAAATTAGAATAAAACACATAAAACGGAAAAGAAGTATCATGATTTCTCGCGGTTTAGAAAGAGTATTTTAAAAAAAGAATAGAATCTTCTATCGGTTTTGAAATCAAAGCATCTCACAAAATCTTTCGTGCGACGTAAATAAATAAATATTTCAGTTCTTTTTTCTTCCTAGAAATAGTTTTGGAGCATTCGAATATATATATGTCGGGGCGTTTTTTGTGAACACTTCAGGTAAAGAGTTTCAACGCATGCATCCATCTGACTTTCGAGAAAGGTATAAAAAAACTGCAAGGAAAGGGAAGTAGAGTCGATATCACTGCTCGGGAATTTGAGGAGTCCCGGCATATATCATTTGAGAGGGACACAGTAATCTTAAAATGTCCAAAATATCGAAAGAGTATTTTATTATAGTATTTTATACTCTTGTATGGGTTTTCTAAATATATCTACAGAGTTTCATTGTACCAGCTTCATAATTTAGAGATTTATGAAAGCATATAAGGCTTAAAATTATTTCCTAGATCTTCATAACTTTGAACTGGTTTTCATCAGAGTTTTATTTTTTATGATGATCACAGCGTTTTTTTTTTTTAGTCATTTGCTGTCAAATCAAAATTTGTTTGCTGCCTTGTCGAGTTGTAAATTTCATTTTGTGTAGAATGGTCATCGTCGGTGAGTGCAGCTCAGTTTTTTTATTAACATCGCACTAGAAGCAACACCCGGGATATTGGGGACGGACCTCGTAATTTTGAATTTTGGTCAAGTGACGAGGATGACACTTTAGCTGGAGACACTTGAGTCTCCTAACTTCCACACCATGGCAACGGAAGGATTATGGGCTGAGGCAGATTTAACGCGCATCAGCCCCGGCTATACGGCGGGGTTTTAGCGGCAAGGCATGTACCCGCGACTGAACGAATACCGCCGGTCTCGAATCCGAAACCATGACCACTAGGCTACCACGACCACCATCGTCGGTGAGACCTGGATTCCTCAGTATGCATCGGAAATCAAGCAACCATCAAAATATTGGGTTGATTCCTGTGAAATTGCTCTAATGAAGGTGATAATGATCTCATCGGTAGAAAAAGTGATAACGAAGAATTTTTTAGGTGTGAAAGACGTCATGATCACGAGCACGAGTCACTGAGACCAAGACAGCTGTCTAGTGGATCATGATGCATATTAAAAACAAACAAGTTTCGATTATTCGAGCGCCATCTCTTGGAATTTCTAAGTACTTTATAAGCGATCCTCGTACATAAAGGTTTTAAAAATTTTCCATTTGTTTTCTTTGATATATTAGATAATTAAGAGCGTGGAATAAGGATTTAGATACAAAAAGTTTTTACTTTTTTTAAAAAAAAAAATCCACAAAATTAGATGCAGCTAATTCTGCTGTTTTTCTTTGAATCTGATAGAAATAAAAACGGAAAAACTGTAAAGAGCTTTATTACAGATCAACCCATGTACAGGAGTCGTGAAGAAACAATTCTAATAAAATGAGCAAATATTATTTAAAATTCTTAGAACTTGTAAAATTATAAAATATAAGAATATATATTTTGAAAAAAGTATTAAATATTCGTTTGTTTGGAACTGAATTCTTTTTTCTAAGATGCATATTTTATGTGTGTTCAAAGAAGGTTGCCATAAACGTTTTGTTATAAATATCCAATAAAAATATCCCTCAGTGTTATACATAATTATGTAATGCAAATGTATCAGTTTATTTTTACTTTAAAGTATCCGTACATCTTCGGAAAAAAGTTTTTGAAATACTTTGATATTTGATACCGAAATATTTTTTAATGCTAAAATATAATCTAAAACTATGAAAAACACATTTATCAATCTGCTTTTAATTAAAAAAAATGATGGCATGGAAAACATGGTGAAAATAGTACTTAAGTTGATTATCAGAATAACCTTCATATTTCAACAGTAAACAAAAATATCATTATTCTGTAAATTTCATCATATTCCTCATAGCATTTTTGGGGTTGGTACTACTTTCACGATGAAAATTATATAACTACAATTTTTATTGTGTTTCGAGTCAATTAACAATGAAAAAAAAAATAAATATAACAATACATGATTTACACCTTGTTACTAAAAAAGTATTAATTTTACAACCATAAAACTAGTGGGGGTTCTTAAAAACTATATAAGAAAGATACTTGCAAAATTTAAATTAATTCGGTTCATAACTTTTTCTGATATTTATGTTGTCATGTGTGAATATGTCGAGAAAACTCATTTTGAGAAAAATCAAAAACAAGCATTCGAGTGCAATTAAAAATTAGCTATCGAGTAAAATTCAAATCTCTGTAATTTAAATTCTAAATAGGGTATGAACAAAATTCAAATACTATTGGAAAGAAAAAAGTTTAAATTTTAAACTGACATTAAAATTAAAAAATCTAAAATGTTGACAAAAATGACGTTTCCAAGTGTACGGATACCTTAAAAAACATACATAACTACCAAGAAACTTAGTATTACAGTTTTATAATATTTTATGATATGATGCTTGTATAATGGTTATAACTTATCTATATCATTAAGGAGTTAAATCAAACAGTTGCTGATAAATTTTAAAAGTGAACTTTCGAAATTAAGTTTTTATTTTGATTTGAAAGATTAGGATGGAAAGCTTTCGTTCAGAATGTAATAACGAATTTTTATTTCCAAATTTTAATTTCTATTTTACTAATTCAGATTAGCAGAAAAACCCAAAATAATTTATGGAATTTCTGTTCCTTCTTCAGGTGGGAAGAATAGCATATTATGAAATAAATTATGGTTATAAAATTCTGATGCAAACAAGTTATTGTTGTTCTGTACGTTGATATGGACCCGCGAAAAATGTATACAAATATTTTCATAAGCATTATTTTATTAAATTCTACTTGTACTAAATTCACCCTTCGAAATTTCAAAACATTCTAATATGCAACAAATATCTTCTGACAGGAAGGACTATGAAAACAGGCGTTACTGTATTAAAATAGACAATAAATTATTAAAACTCTCGTTTAAATCCTGTTTAGATGTTAAAATTAAAGCAGACGATAAAATATTAAAGTAGATAGTAAATTATTAAAGCTATCGATCATATTCTGTTCAAATATTAAAATTAGAGCAAACAATAAATTATTAAAATTGATAGTAAACTATTAATAATTTTGAATAATATTTTTCCAATGTATTAAGACAAAACCAGACGATAAATTTATTAAATTATAGTTTAGGCGAAACGGAACTATTGCTTCCACACAATAAGAATTAAATAAATTAAATATTTACACAAGTATTAAGGCTCTCGTCTTCCGGCAATTTCAGTTATATGTTTTTATCATTGTGTCGAAAGACGTGAATGACGCATCAGGGCTTTGTGAAAAATGAAATGCTTCAATTGAGTTTAGATTGGCGCTTACGCGACAATAATTTTTGCTAATCAATGAAACAGTTAAAATCGAAGTAATAAAACATTTGATTAGGACGGTGGCAACGATAGTTCTTGTTTCGATTCATTTTCATTGAATCGATAACTCTTTTCCGTTTTATCGTCTGATCTTGTATTTTCGTTGTAGTTATAAGTTTCTTCTTTGTTTTTTGATAGGAAGTCTGAATCTAACTGGACTAAGCAATTAGGTAAATTTTCATCCCATTCTTGATTTTTATACGTTAAAGTTATCAATTTTTTGACCGCATTGAAGGACAATTGATGTTTCGATTTAATTAGAGTTTTTTTCCGACTCCATGACTTTAATTTGGAAAATAAAAACATTGAAACCCTGGCATATAAGTAGATATGAAAATTTTTAAAAGGCTTTGCATTCATTTTGTGATTACCTGTGTTGTTAAATGCATCTTTGCGTGCATTTGCTGAATAACTTTTCATTAGTAACAGCTTAAAAATTTTATTTTATTTAAAAAAAATAAAATAGAAGGTTTCGTATACATTTTTGTAAAGTCTAAATCTTAATCATTCACAGGGCTGGCCATCTGGGGTATATGGCGCATGCTATGTACCGGGGCCCAGGGATTGAGGAGCCCCCAACAAGGTCAAGAACTAAAATAATGTACTCTTGCACATAAAACTTGGCAATACTCTTATCGTTGTCAGTATGATATTAATGTAATTTTGTCGTAACCATTATTATTGTAGATCTATGAATTTCAACCTTCTTCTCTCAAACTAATTCTTGATGACGCGAATGGTTAGTTTTCGTTATTTGACTCGGGGAGCTTCCGCGTATCCCCGTCTAAACTGAATTTTTATTCAAGCATGTGTGTAGAAAGCTTGAATGGACGATCCAAGGGAATGCTGTGTTTGTACAAGAAATTCCGAATCAGATACGAAGAATAGGTGTGTACATTATCGTGAGAGAGGGGCCAATATTTTATCGCCCGCGTGTTTGGTCGTTTTTGTCTCACAGCATCACGAATGTAAGGAAACCTTCCAGGTGGTGATCCTTGGGGTGCCTATTTGAAATGCTCCACCCCACGGGAATCGAAGAAAACAATTTGCATGACCTTCACATTGCTGCCGAGCCATTTTTGGGCTCGGTGATTGACGGACATTTCCATTGTGAGATCTGTATCTTTGTTTCTGGATCGACCCCTTAAGCCCTCGGCTCATCAACAGAAATCACGGTTTTCGAACAGTTAAGGTCACTATTTGCGTATCCCGTGTGATTTCCAAATGGAGTTGCTTCAGTTCTATCGTTAGTAGCTTTGGCACAAACATTGCAGAAATCCTCTTCATTCCTAAATGCTAAATCAAAATTGAATGTACCTATCTGACGCTTATCCCCACCTTGTTTGTGGACTGACATACAATGATCCTATGTAACCTGTGCTCACTTCTACGATAAAGTTATGGTTTCCTAATGAAAGCGGTGCCGTATATGGAGGCTACAATATTGCTACTAAATGTCATTAAAACGTTGCCTATGTAAATCAAATAGCGTGGTTTCTCAAAGAGTATGAAATACGAGGAAACCACGTTACTGGTTTGCATAGACATCGTCATGGTAACGCCAGCTACCATAATATTACGGACACTAGATAAAGGCACCGGCTTCTTAGGAAACCGTAAATTGCCATAGATATTTTGATTTGTTGAGAGTCTACCTATGCACGGCCATCTTTGAAGTGGTTGTAGCCTACCTTTAAAGGTGAGAAGCGTATGGCATCTTCCCCGAAAACCTATTTAGTCTTAGGTTTGCTTGGGTATTCCCAAGTTTTATGCGAAATTTAACGCGACATCACTGCTCAAGTCGTTACGTCATTTTTTTAAAACCCAAGTCCGAGGAGCATTGACTGCACTCAAAGGCTAATAGCGATCGACTCATGCTATCTGTGCTCAAGAGAAAATTCCCGCGTGTACATGAATGTTTGGTACTCATGTCTTGTGAAGGACACATAATTTTTTTCTTTCGTTTGCGTGGGAAGAAATGATACTGTTTGAGAACACTTTGTACAGTCATTATGACTTGAGTGGCTACAAGCATGTACAGGGTTATTCAGAACGAATCATCACATTTCAAAATTACTTGTTTTCAAAGCTAAAAGACACAGTGTGATAAGTAATACGTGTATACAAAGAAACAATGCGTAAGTCTTACCTCTTCAGACCCAAGGTCAACTTTGAACCATGAATTTTAGAATAATTTGTATCATTCGGTTCTTAATACATGAAAAGTACAGAAAAATATGTTAAAAAAATTATTTTAATTTTTATTTTTAAGAAACAGTCTCTTGGAAGAGACATCGGGACAAAGTGACATCATAATGCTAATTTGAAATCTTCATTAATCTTAATTTAATGAATGATTCATAATAATTAGCATAATGATCATAATGTAAAATGTTCATAATGTAAAATTTTAATCACAAAATATTACTGCAGATGAGTCCTAATTTCCAAAATTTATCATTCGTTTTCCCGCCCCCTCTCCTTTTATCTTATACTATTAAATAATTTCTCAATTTTAAATTGATTCATATTAAAAACTCCTGATTTCCAAGAAATGTTTTCTGCGAGCACGGGAGTTATAGTTTTTTCTTCCCAATACATTCGAATTCTAGGAAATGTTAAGTTAGACATAATTACAGTGGTCACTAAGAGCTGTTTCATTTCATTTTCTGACAGATACAGATTCTTTCCTGTATCCTTTAAATATCTACATTGGGTGAATTCAGTCAGCAATTAAAGAGCATCATTCGGAGCTGAAATATATGCCACAATTATAGCTTCAAATCGAGTGATTTTGACAGACATTAGCCCTATAGGCGACACTGAAATAACAGCCTTCTAAATCAGAAGTGGGAAGATTTGAGCGAGAAATTAATAATGTTATATATATAAACCGCAAATTTAAGGAACTCAACAATGTGTTTAATAATTTTTTACTATACAAATATTAAAAAATATGAACGCTTAGAGATGCGCAAGTATATAATTTTCTTTCTCTCGGAAAACACCATTTTTATTTTACCATAAATAAGCTACGAATGCAAAATATTCACTAAAAATCATTTTTTTAGAACTACCATCTATTGACAAGAAAACTAATTAATTCTAGGTACCATAGACACTTTTTATTTAACTTGCCAGCATTTTTTGAAAGTGTTGTTTAATGTCTCCTACAAACAACATTGGGACTGGGGAGGTTAAATTGTGAACAAACAATAGATGGCCCTCTTGGGTTCTTTTTGAAGTGATGTCAGAAAAGCTGTTTTAGAAGTTTTCATGGAATGACTTCACAGTTTGAACGGTCGTAGTGTATCAGACGACTTGATGTTATACAGGTGGCCCCCAAATACACCTGATATGACCCCATGCGATTTATTCCTTTGAGGGTTTGTAAATGAAGGAGTGTCTCCTCTACCATTGCCTACAAATTTATTTGAACTTAACGGATTTCTGATGTTGTACAATCCATTGCCGCTGACACTTTAAAATGTGTTTGTCAGGAATTTACATACCGTCTTGACATGTAACTGAAGGATGTTCTATCGAACACTTGTAAAATTCTTCCATATTTTTCTTTTGTATTCATGTATCACTTGTCATTGTGCGTCGCTTATTTACGCAACTGTAGCATTTTGAAATAGGATGAAACATTTTTGAAAAACCCTGTATTTTTGTTAAGGTATCCGTACACCTTCGGATAAATTTTTTTGAAATGCATTGATATTTATTACCAAAATATTTCTTAATGCTAAAATATAACCGAAGACTATGAAAAACATATTTAATAATCTGCTTTCAATTAAAAAAAAATGTTGGAGTGGAAAACATAGTGAAAATAGTACTTAAGTTGATTATCAGAATAACGCGCATAACTCAAAAGTAAACAAGAATATCTATTCTGTAAATTGTATGTTATTCATCATAACAGTTTTTAGGACTGGTACTACTTTCATGATGAAAATCGTATTACTTCAATTTTTTATTGTGTTTCGTGTCAAATAACAATGGAAAATCAAAAAAAGTCATAACAATACATGATTTACACCTTTGTTACTAAAAACGTATCAATTTTACAACCATAAAACTAGTAGAGGTTCTTAAAAACTATATAAGAAAGATACTTGCAAAATTTAAAATAATTCGGTTCATAACATTTTCTGATATCTACGTTGCCATATGTGAATATGTCGAAAAAACTCATTTTGAGAAAAGTCAAAAACAAGCATTCAAATGCAATTAAAAATTAGCTATCGAGTAAAATTCAAATCCCCGTAACTTAAGTTCTAAATAAAGTATAAAAAAAGCTTTCTTTCGAAACAAAATAAAATTATGCTATAGGAGAAGAAAGAATTTCTTCTTCATGTGCTACATTCGAAGTAAAAGTTTAGTTTATGAGAACCTAAAACAAAATACATTCATATTATTTCAGAAGCCTAGAAAATCAAGGAATTACCGAAACTACTCATATGTAAGGTTACAAAATTATTAAAAAATTAATTAAAATCTACTCTCTCATCTTTTTTTTTTTGTTTCAAAATTGCATTTTTCTTTAAAACAAATATAGGGAAAAGTACACACTCACACACATATACACTAAGTCTTGGAAAATGAAATCCTCTTTTTAATTTTTAAAATCTCTCTTAAAATATACTCCATTTACCTTACTCAGACGGATGTCCAAAAACTAACCCACATTTTTATTTAATAAATGAAAGCATTGTTTTTTTTTTTTCATCATGAAGGATTAGAAGCTGCCATATTTTAAAATCCTCTATATTTAATCCATCAAAAATGAAGACTCAGCTGCTCTTTCTTTCTAAAACTGCTCACCGATTATTTTAGAATGTGGGAACTTTCCGGTATTTGCTGCCGAGTAGATAATGAATACATAGTTTGAAATTAATGTCTAGTTTTTCTCTCTGCCGTACATTTACTTCCTTTCATGAATTTTTAATAAATCGTGGACTTGAAGAGATGATTTTCTTCTGGGGAATTTGGGGCTGCCTCAGCTAATGTTGTTGCTCGACTTAATTTTTTCCTCATTCTTAATTCATGTGAAACCTTTGCTTATTATTAAGTAATAAAGAATTATTCGCAAGGAATTTCTTCTTAAAATTTTGCTCACCGGGGGGGGGGTCATATAGCTGTGATTATTAACAAGAAATAACATAGAGATTTCTGGATTAAATCTATTTTGGGGAGCCGCAGATCGAAGTACTTCACAGCATCCCGAAGTTTTATTAATTTCTTAAAATAATCGAGATATTCTTAATATTTTTTATTTATTATTCTTAAAAGATTCATCTACATAGGTATCCATAGTCATACATATCTCTATGTGTGTGTCTAGACGTTTTGAAGGCTGTCAATGTCAATTGAACTCCTCACTGAAGGTTACTTCAATCTCAGGTACGTTGGTGTGGAAGTTAGGAGAGGGGGTGCCAACTCAGATGTCGCCCTCGTCATTTGATTGAGGTTCAAAATTACGAGGTCCGTTGCTAATAGCCCTCGTGTTGCTTCTCAGAGAGACGTTAATAAAACGAAACCAGTCAATCTAAAGGTTTTCACCAACTAAGCAAATAAATTCGAACAGCTGTGATTTGCAATAATATGCACATAAAAATCAATTAATGCGTAGAGTATATTTTATCTTGATATATCGTTTATTTATTAGTAGTAAATAAACCTCAACGCTACATCCTCATATCTTTGAAAAAGAAACATCAAAAATTCTACCGCTTTAATATTTTTATTGGAACACCATCGTTTGTTGAAGTTAATTTGATGTTAGAAAGAAATTAGGATCAAATGCTTACAAATATTTATTCACTCCATATTATAAAATGTGCTGACTAGTTGACATTTGAAGAAAAAAAAGTCTATACAGTGTAATTAACATAAATTACATTCGATACTCTATTATAATAATCGCACACACACATGCGCGCTCTGTTTCGCATTTTATTAGTAGACAAAAGAATATGACTTAAATTTATTGACACTAAAGAAATTAAGGGAAGTGATAAAGACCCATCCCTCTTCAACAATTATTAATGCGAAAAGGTGCAAATTAATAAATAATTCTTTGTAAATACCAGCTAAGAGCTAAGAATCAATTCTGCGAACTACAACTCCTTTGCCTTTTCAATAAATAATTCCTTTAAACTTTGTTTTGATTCTTTGAAAAGAATTGTTTAGCTGGAAATTGAAGTTTTGGCAATATTAAAAGTTTCCCTTAATTTCTTCGTCATATTTGGTAGCATCTATATATTTTCCACCATTTGAATGGATATTTATTTCTTGGAAACAAATATTTAACTAATTAGTTTATTTTTTTCTACTTTAGCTTTCAAATTATTTGAATTTATTGGGACGAATTAAGAAGATTTCTATTTAAAAAATATCCTAAATAAATTTAAATTGTATTGTTTGTGCAGCTGCTAGAAAATGAAGGCGTTTTGAATCATTGTACTTCGGTAATTCAACCCTACAAGCATCAATTCCGTCACATTTTCATCTAACTTTGGTCTCATTATTTTCCTCAAAACAATATATCTGTATTATTTTCTCATTTTTAAGAGTACTGAACATATTTCAAAAGTATCCTTTCTCTCTATTATCGTTCAGTTATTGTAATCATTTTTATTCATCAATTAAACTTGTTAAGGAAAGTATAAGAAATACAACCGAGTTTAATTTAATTGCGATCCGCAGAATACTTAAAAACATATTTGATTTAAAAATAAATATTTTCATATGTTAAAGTTCATATTACGAGAGATTATATCGGATCCTTCTCTAATAGTGTCCACAAGAAATCACTGAGTTTTAAACATTTAAAAATTGTATTTCATAATTGCTCTTTTAAATTTTTCCAAGAGGACAGTTCAAAAATTCGAGATAAAAAAACCAACGTTTATTAAAACAACTTTTTTAAATGGTGGTAAAGTTTATTAAAAAAATTATTGAAATATTAGTTAAAACTAAATAATAAAACCTTATATCTCTCTCGTCTTTAAGTACACTCTCTTTGCGTAATTCAGTATATCTTCCATAGATGGCTCCAGGTTACTACACAAATTACACGAAAAAAAATATTGAAATATTAATTAAAACTTGTCGCAAATGTCTAAATATATCATTGTTAGGCGAGTAAGAACGATTACCAAAGTTTCAGAGCTCTAGCTTAATGAGAAGTTGGTTAAATTAACGATCGAAAATTTGATGACACATACACACACCAAGTGAAATACAGAAAAACGTTGTAAAAATTATCTTGTTAGGAATGGGAAATGTTGTATTAGGAATGACATAATTTAATGTAACATTGCCCATTGATTGTTTTTCCTTTTTAAAAGAAGTCCATGAATTTGGCAGCAGCCGTATCCCAAACATTAATTTTCTGGCGCGTTTGTCTACGCCATCTTTGGAGCAGATTAAAATGATGTAATCCTTGGTTTTGATAGTTGTTCAATTTTTAGTGCATAATGAAGAATCCAGATTTCATAAAGGATCGACTCTAACTGACACATACACGAAATGCAAAAGACCAATCAGATTTTGAATTTGCAGCAAATGACTGCCAAATCAAAACTATTAGTTGAATCAGTATCTAATTTGTGTTGGCACCTTTCAACAGATGGCAGCACGCAATGATAGCTCCAACTTGCATTAATAAAGCCATTTGTCATTATAAACAGGTTATGTTTGAATTGTAATTTCGTAATTTTGAATTTAAATCGCTACTGATTTATTTTTCTCATCGGTCATTGGGTTACAGATACTCCTTTTCAGTATCGGTATTAATATAAATTTCATTAAATTGACATTTTTTTTCATAAACATATTTTACAAAAATATTCATTACACCTGAAAAGATTTCATTTTCTATTTCGCAATTGCAATTGATATTTACGAGAAGATAGTGGCTACTGAATCATTAGCAATGAAAAATAAGCACAGGACAAGAAGAGTTTAAAAATAAATTCTTTTCTCGCGCACGAAACGCTGGGAAAACACTTTCCTTACGAAAACAATATACTTCTGTAAATGCAAGTGATTAAATTTTTATTTCAATTAATTTTTATTTTTCTAGAAGGCAATCTTCCCGAGCCATTTTTTATAAATACAAATATCAGTTTTTATGTTTTCGGATCTTTTATTAAACGTCCCCCGGACACTGTATCATAAAATATAAAACATTTGAGTGATCCATTCATGGACGCTCTCAATTCAATGGACAACGCAACCACTGAATGTTTAGAAGAATTTTCTGTTCTAAAAATAAAATAAAATGAAATAAAATAAAAACTGAAAGCGAAAAACTATATTAACAATCCGAAAAAAATTGATTTCCTTTAGAAATGAAATTAATAAGATAAATTTCTTCAAACACGTTTTTCAAATTTCCAATTGAGTATAGCTTAAAACGAGTAATATCAAGAAATTGAAAAATAACACTGGTGAAAAATGAGTTTTTTTGAACAACTTTCAAAACTTCACACATTGCGTTTCTTTCAAACTTCACACATTGCGTAATATAATTTTTTATACCTTAAATTTTAAGAGCAAAAGGGAACGTCGAATCAAATTGAATTTAATCAATAATTAGCTTTAGTAATTTATTTTATTATTGATGATTATTAAATTTATCATCTAAAGTGTACATGTTATTAAAATTAACACAAACGATAAATTATGTTAGTAAATAGAATATATTTAAGCTAAGTGTAATTAAAATTAAAGCAAACGACAAATTATTAAAGAAGGATTTTGTGACTTAGAAAAAAACTGGTGGAAAATTTTAATTCTTTAAATAATTAGATTTAATCAACTAACTTTCATTAATTACAGTTAAATTATCGTATTGTCATCCAAAACAATCATATCGAGAAAATTTCAGCTCTATTGAGCACTTCAAAATATGAGAAAAAAAGCTTTTAAAATTATGAACCAAACACAATTATAACACGAGTTAAAGAAAACCCATTAATACAACGTGAGTTAAAGAAAAAATGCATTAAAAATACTTCCGTTGGAATGTTTTTTAACTGAAAATAGTGTTGAACATTTGAAATAACTTTTAAACATTTCCGTAAATTCTCGTAATAACGAATCAAATCATCGAACAAAAAAGTCTCGTAAGTTCTTAAACTAATTGCATCAATAAAATAACTCGAGAATTTAAACTATTAATATCTTTATTATTATTATTATTTTCGAAGTTTTAGGAAAATCAAGTTTTAATTTACATTCTCTCTCAAGCCAACAACCTAGTTATTTTCTTTCATAAAACTGAAGTTTACATCTCTTTACTTTTTATCAATGATCTCTGTTTCTATTCTATTCCTTTTCTTTCCCCAAAAATAATGGTGTAATCCAACATAGGATTTCTGTGTTATTTTTTGCTTCCCTTCTCCGAAGACAAATGTTTTCCCATTAAAAGTGTGTGTTTTGAAAGCGAGAGAACGATTTGCCCAGTTCAAGAAAGACTTGTGGGAACTCTTTATTACAGATTCCTTTTTTTAAATTTCCACTATTAACTCACACTCTCCTTATATATATTTATATATCTTGTTCCAATTTTCAATCGATAATAAAATACCTTTTATTCATCCACACAAGTTCAGATACATTTTCTTAAACTTGTAATGGATGACACTTGATGTTAACACAGTTTTTTACAAATATGAATTCATTTATTTAAATTTAATTGGTGAAAATGTAGTTTAGCATACCCACTTGGCATGATTTCAAAAATTGCCAAACTTGGCGATCTTTTTTGGCTGAACGTTAAGTACGCGAAGCGGACCAGGGTAGCCACATTTCGCTAAAGACCGCCAAATAATTCCAAGGGTGGTTGGCTAAACTGCATTCCAACCTTTTAATTTACCGGATGAATTAAGAAACAGGCGGATGCTTTTACTATGTCATTTGTCCTGCAATGGCAAATTGGGTAGAGAGTCGGCGTAGAATCTTCATGCCTTCGGATCGAATCTCGTCGAAACATAGAATTTTTTTATTTGATTTTCAAATAATTAATTTTAGTTTTATACGGGAGAAAAACATTTCTCTGGAATAAGATATTTAGCGGGTTATAAATTTAGGAATAAATACAGTCAGTGATGAAGCGAGTAGATCGCTGGAATTTCTTTTTTTTTTTTTTTTTTTTTTGCTACTTAATATTGTGATTCTGTCATATGTATATAATTATTTTTATTAATAGTAATTATTTAATAAAAGGTAACTGAAATAAAAAATTTTGTTGGCTTAAGTAGGAATTGACTTTAATTTTTTTTATATCACTTGTTCACTATGTGAACAGAAAATACGCTCTACGATTCACTGGGTAGTGGGAAAGTTTGGTCTATCAGAACTATCTACAACTGTGAATAGCTCTACGAAGTACGAGGTTAGTGAAAAAAGTATCTGTGTTTGAAAATATGTGTCGTTTCTAAAGCAAGACTATTTTATCAGGATGAGCTGTTAACTGTTATATGGAGTTAAAACAAATGTGGCACTGATGCGTAGGTTAGATTTTATTTGGAAGCTATTTGCTGCCGCATTGAGTTGTCCCTGTCTTTGAAGACTGGATTCAGAACTGGACTATACGCCAGAGAGAAAAAAAAAAATTCAAAATAAAGGTTCGATTCCGGTGAGTCTTCTCTAAAGAAGAAATTCCAATCCACCTATTCTCATTTCTAACGCGAGTACTTCTTGAACAGCCATCGTAGATAAAACGATGTCTATGCTACATGAGTGAGTGAGAGAACGCAGAGTTTTATGACACAATCGCCAAATACGGCTATGCTGCGAAAAATAATGTGTATTTATGATATATCATCTATTCATTAGGAATTCAAGTGGAAAAAAAGTACAACGCGATTAACAAGAAGTAGGATCGTTAATAGAGAAGGATCGCTAGGTTTTCTTGGGAAGGGGGGGGGTGCGTTATCCTTGTTTAACGCAGACAATAAATTTCAAGGAAATGAAAAAGATCACTAAAATCATTACTTAAAAATGTTAAGCCCATGAAGCGTTTAAATTATGTGAAGTGGAGGTCAGCAAAGGGGGTGGGGTGGTTGCTACACATTTGCCCCTACTTTTGATTGTTGCTAAAATGAACGAAGTCCCTCATTACATAATAACCCTTAAGTTACTTCTTTAATGATAGTAATTCAATATAAGCCTAGGTGGAAGGGTTCAGAATATTTTAATCGATTCAACATAATTGATTATTGAGGATTTTAGATACATTTGAAACTGTCGAAGACGACTAAATGGACCAAAAACATTGAAAGCAAACAAATCGTAATTTTTGGAACATTCTTTGTTTTGAGATTGGCTCTTTTGTTTTATGGTTTGTGTGCTAAGAAAAAAAGTGAGATAAGTGGCACTTGAAAAAAAATAACCATTTATCATGCTTCAATATACGTGTGTGCTTTTTAGAATCATTATGGCCGTTTTTTGATACAATGCTTTCGATAATTCTTAAGTTAACTGTTAGTGATTGTAACAGTGGGGGCAAACAACTCGTTACATTCTGAATATAGTATTTACTTTGCAAAAACTCATTTTGGGGAGTTTGGAACTGAAAATTTACTTTGCGGACACTCATTTTTTGAAATTTTGAGGTGAGGATAGGCGAAAACCAATTGGTGAAATTGCGAGTTCAAGATATGCATGGCGAAAACCCATTTGGTTCAAACATCCATTGCATTTATAATCTAGAACTTCTACGAAAACGAAGGATATTAAAGGCAACAAAATATCATTTCTCGCTATAAATATAAGAAGGAAAGTTTAAAAAAATATCTGTTTAATTCAAATTATTTAAAACCTTTACTTTCTAATATTACATGTTAGACTCGTAAAAGTTTGATGTGTGAATTTTTTGCAGGTCTAAAAATGTTTAATGATTGAATATAGTTCCGCTTTTTTTCGTTTAGATTATGATTACGAATTTATGTTATTGAATTAGTTCTTTAAAAGTTATCTTAATTTTCATGTAGTTCTTATCTTAAAGAATGATATGATGCAATCCATTTTGAGCACCAAGACAAACACATGCCGCCAGGCTTTACAAAATAAAATCTGCAACTTTTTACAAAAAGATAATACGTGGAAACTAAAATTACCAATAACTTATCTAGGGCTCGAAAACTTATTCGATTTCCCTTTCAAATGCAAATGCTATACTTCGAAAAGAGTTTAAACTTCGAACACATCGCCAAGAATACAAACGCGTCCAATTTATTGTGAGTAACCATGGAAGAAAAACATTTAAGCAAAGTAAATAATGTTCCATAATTCATGGTCTCTCTTTTAAAAGGGGAAAAACTTGTGGAGAGGGAGAGAATAGAGGTATTCGCAATGTTTACACTCTTAACTTTAATAGATCCGCTCCTTTGTGAAAGATTTACTTCTTTCCTTTA
>BMAW01125472.1:0-11605 GCA_019974015.1 Nephila pilipes | reverse complement strand
GAGAGAGAGAGAGAGAGAGAAAGAGAGAAAGAGAGAGAGAGAGAGAAGGGGATCCCTAGGGTTTCCCAGGGTTGCATCACCCGTGTTTAACAAAGACAGTAAACCACATGGGAAAGAAAAAGATCACTAGGATGCTTCTCTGTCATGCTGTCTGCAACTACCTAAAGAAGGTAAGCCGCAGAAGTCCCCTGGTATAATCCTCAGGGTTTGGGTGCCTTGCTATACCCCCAGACACTGGGTACCTATTTGAGTTGCCCCTTACACGCATGAGATGCAGTGAGACCATTCTTTAATACCCGGTCACCAGACGGGTCTTAACCAGATGTAATTTACAATTGCTATCAATATAAACGATTAATTGAGAGGATTTACTCGAATCTACGATATGTATCAGCTTGACGTTATCCTTTCAATTCTATTCCACTTATATATAATTATGCTTATTCAATTCACTATACTTCATCTGCCCTCAGAGACTTAACTTTTTTTATGTGGTTAGGGCGTAGTGACAGCGAGAATCCTAATAATCTTTCTTCTGCGATTTATTATCTTTGACAAGCACTGGCGATGCGCTCCCGGCTTACCCTAGCGATCCTTCTCTTCTCTCGACCTTCCATTTATAAAAAATATCATAAATTTTTTTAAAAAAATAATAATTATGATAAAAATGTTTTGAAAATTTTTTTTTAACTGGATTGAAAAATTTTCACTTTTTTTTTTTTTTTTTTTTATTTTATTTAAGATGATGATAAAGTATCATTTTCATTTAATTTCTTCCTGGTAGAAAACAAGTAATATAAAAAAAAATTTAAATCAATTCCTATTTATAGATCAACAAAGAAATTTTTTATTTTAGTTACTTTTTATTAAATAATTACAAATAATATAAATATGTATATACATATGACACATTCACAATATTAAGTGGCAAAATAAATTCATCCGGTAAATTAAATGGTTGGAATGCAGTTTAGCCCAACCACCGTTGGCGACTGAAATTATTTGGCGGTCTTTTGCCAAATGTGGCTACTCTGGTAAGCTTCACTGACTTAACGTCTAGCCAAAAAAAATATCGCCAAGTTTGGCAATTTTTGAAATCGTGCCAAGTGGTTGGGCTAAACTGCATTTACTCCAATTAAATTTAATTAATGAATTAATATTTTAAAAAAACTGTATTAACATCAAGTGTCATCCACTACAAGTTTAAAAAATGTATTTGAACTCGAGTGGATGAATAAAAAGTATTTTATTAACGATTGAAAATTTGTACAAGATATATAAATATATATAGGGAGAGTGTGAAGCAATAGTAGGAATTTAAAAAAAAAAAAAAAAACAGAATTTATTTTTTAGTTCTTTCTTCACTCTTTTTCCTCAGAGAACTTTTTTTTTATTTATTTATTTCTGGTTTTATAAAATATTGTAAGGGGGTCGTTCAACAAGTTTATAGATATTATGAAAGACGGTGATCGTAGCATCGAAAATGATCTGTTTTCATGACTCACTAGAGAGCTATCTCACTTAATCGTATGCGTGATCACGATGCCTTTCGCACCTCGAAAATTCTCCATCATTACTTTTTCGGCCGATGAGACCATCCTCACCTTCTTCGGAAACGATTCACTGGAAGCAACCTAACACTTAGATTTTTTTGCTTCATTTCGGTGCACATCTCATCCGATGCTGAAAACTCGACGTGGCATCAATCAAATTTTGATTTGACAGCAAATTACTCCTCGATCAAAACTAACTTATGAATCAATGCCACATTTGCTTCGGCTCCATGTAGCAAATGATATCACCCTAACGGTAACTACAATCTACCTAACTTATGTCATCTGTCTGCAAATACAAGTACTTTTTCAAATTGAGGATGTGTGCTCACACTATCACAACAGCAATACCAAATAAATATGACTTCGTAACCGTGTTTATGAATAATAGGCAACACAAGAGAAGAAAGCTGCAGATGCTTCTTCCATTGTAATTGTAGGCTACTTATTTATTATTTCCTTGTAGATAATTCAGCAATTGGTTGTTTTATACTGTTAGAGCTTCCTAATGAAGTGGTTTTTTTAATGTTCATGGGATATTTTACTTCGCAGGCATAGCTTTTTATCGGGTTAAGGACCAATAATGGGGAGCCAGCCTTATTTCTTCAGTCGTAGAAAAATCCGACATCTTTTCTGGCTCGAATATTATAAGATATTAATTCTGAATGCGTACAATCAAAATCCGTCGACTCACGGTTGTCATAGTTACTAAACCTTGAGCTGCGATATTAATATAAATCGAGCAATAATATAAATTACAATATCGAAATGAATTTTGGTTTATACTCTTTCGACATTTTTTTTAATTATTACGGAAATCACTCATATTTAAAAATAACGTTTTCTTAGCTCTTAAAATTTTATCAATAAAAAATGGGTGAACATTCAGCTAATCTCACTGCCCACTAGATCTTGAAAGCAATAAAAATTCCAAACAGGAAAATTTCACATTCTGGAACAAATGGTGATTCATGTGTAATACAAGCATTCAAATCCGAAAATAGTTAATTAAAAAGTATTAAAATGGCCGACCCTCTCATAGACCAAAACTTTCAAAGGATGCGATTCAAAGACAACATTTTGCTCATCTCAGCTGAGTCGGATTTTTATTTTCTCTCTTTTATGAAGAAAGTCACCGTCTGTGCTTTATAATCATGAAACCTCCTCCTCTTGCCTCTGATATTTTCGCTTCCCATTTGCTCGTTTTTAGGTGCATCATTTGACTTACTTCTTTCTCGTATTTCAAATTTCTCTTATTCGGTGAAGGAGTTTGATATTGTAAAGGGGAACTCGATAGTATGTTTATCTCACCATATATAAAATAGGAAGCAAAAAATATTAATGCCTGCTCTTAGAGGGAAAGTCTTAATGTCATCTGAAAAAAAAATATTAATCTAAATCTCATAATAACACCGGTAAAAAACGAGTTTTTTGAACATGGGTTTTCTTTCAAACTTAACACTTTTTGCGTCACATAATTTTTTTTATACATTACATTTTAAGAGCAAAAGGGAATGTTGAGTCGAATTGAATTTATTTCTCATTAATTTTTTAACAAAATAATAACAAACAAAAGAGAGTTTAAGTAATAACCGCTTCATCTTGGCGACGAATTTAGCGGCCATTTAGCGAGAATTTAGGAGTAAAATAGCATTCTTTGAATAGTTAATTTTAATCAATTAATTTTTATCAATTATAATTAAATTATCCTATTGTCATACAAAACAATCGTGTACAGAAAATTTCAGCTCAACTGACTGCTTTAAAATGTGAGGAAAAAGCTTTTAATGTTTTGACCCAGACAAAGTTACTATGTGAGTTAAAAGGAACATATTAAAAAAATAATTTTTAAGCCCACGAGTGTAGTGGATGTGCGAATTAAGGGGTTTCAGAGGCATTAAACTTCAAATTTTTCGATTTTGTGAAAAACAAATTTGTTCTTTATTTCCAGCTGAATATTTTGATACCACCCATCTGACAGTACTCGAAAAAATTCAAAAGCTATTCGAAAAATTCTGAAGTACGTTTTAGTAAGATCAGCGTTTAAATGAACAGAGGTTATGCCCTCAAATTTTTAGTTTTTGTTTATATTTTTTGAGTTATTGTGAGCCTCTTTAAAATATTTTAAGCGCCTAGACTTATCTGAAAGAAGCCTGAAACTCAGCACATTCTTTTTGTTTACTTTTATGTCAGTTTTCTTATTTTTCCACAATTGAATACCATTTTGTGAATTGATCAGAACGAAACATGAATTAGCCGGTTCCACTGCAGAATTAGATTACTCGTATTAAATTTTCTAAGAATATATTAAATATTTACCGCTCGAATGTAAAACGGAGCAGCAAAAGATGTAGCCCTTTTCAAAAGCAAGTAACCTCTTTCGTGTATTTCGTATTACATATTTATTCTCGAGACTTTTCCAGAGCTTTGGATTAATCCATCATTCCAAAAGAAAAAGGGGAAACAAAATCAATTGTTGGATTTCCTGCATTAGTAGATTGTTGCGACCGCCTCTGGGTCACGTAAACACACGAGAATCGACGGAGGAAAAAGAAGAAAATTTTGAACCAAAATAACTTTAATGCATGTTCTGATCATGTAAAAGACTTCAAAAAATGATGAATTAAGACTGGTGCAGCACAAGAAACCGAAAATGAAGCTTCCGAGGGCAGATCCAATTCCCCAGATGACGTATTTGCTTCGGAATAACTTCGGACACAGCGATTTTTTTACAACCACATCATCATTTGTACTCTAAAGAAAGCTGCTTTAAAGGGGAAAAAAAAAACTATGCAATAATCCATCAACTATTCCACAAGCTTATATGACACGAGGCGGAAATAGCGATATAATATTCAACTCGCATTACAATCTTGATATAAAATACATTATTTTTGATTCTCTGTGAGAAAAAGAAATTTTTTTCATAAGTCGTATGTTTATATTATGATTTTTACTACTGCGTAAAGGAACTTTTAAAAGTGGTTTAAAAACACCTGCCATAAATATAAAAATATACTTAACATTGAGAATAAATTGAGACGTGAAACAAATCCTCAAAGTAAAGTTTGAAGATTAAAATAGAAGAAGTTGTGTTCATCAATATAATTAAAACTTTAATACTACATTGTTGAAAATTATTATTAATGAATACATTATTATATTAAGAAAATAATCGGGCTTCGAGTGTAAAAAAGAAATAAAAGTAATATACTGTTCCTCAAAATTTAGTCAATAAAAATGCTTTTAGAATGTCAGATAAATAAATTATAACCATATTTATAAATATAAAAGGTTTTCTTCTAAATGCTGTTATTGTAACGATTTAGTTCAAGTACTGAAAAAAAAGGTAAATATTTAATGGACTCCTAAAAATTTAGAGTAATGAATTTTTTGGTAATATTTGAAATAAAGGATTTGTTTTAATTCTATTTCATACTAAATCAAAATACATGAACTTATTCAATAAATGAATTTCTTTTATCGAAAACAAAATGGTGACACGCAGAATTCTAGAGGAATATTCCATAAATAATAATTTTCCAATTTGTATTATTATAAATAGATCTTCTAAGAGCCAGTAACGTATTGATACAAAAATATATCGATCTTGTAAAGGTAAACCTTGATCTCGATTTTCAGAAACATTTTTTGAAGCATTTCAAACATCGTTTTGTCCCATAGTATCGAAACATAAATATTCACTCATTTCATAATAATTATTTAACTCTATACTTCATAGTTAAATGGAACTTAATTTTTTTGTATTATAAATTTTTATCTATCTGCCTACCTGCCTACCTATCTACCTACCTATCGACCCGTCCGTCTGTCTGTCTATCTAATCTAATCTAATCTAATCTAATCTAATCTAATCTAATCTAATCTAATCTAATCTAATCTGACTGCCTGTCTGTCTCTGTGTGAATGTGTGTTAAATCTTTTGACTAACATAAGCGTACAAAATATTGTCCTTCAGAGTATTCGTGAAATGATGCCTTGTGTTGTTCGAATGAAATGCAGGACGTTTTCAAAATGCTGTATGTTTTATTTATCTATATGATTATTTACACGGAAGCACACGTGCATAGGCCTAGAAACCAGCATCAAAAAGCGGACGACACAGCAAAGGTACACAGAATGATCTCCAAGCTAATCAAAAACATCTGTCTTCTTTCACATAAATTTGAATATTCGAGAACCTACTAAAACATCACGAGGTTTCACTTTGCATGTTGATTGGTTAAATCAGGTCTCCACATCAGATGGCGTGACGGATTACTTATGTAACAGTTTGAACGGTTGTAGTTTTTTGAATATTTTTCTTAAATGAATATTTAATAATAATTTTGGAGTCAGCTCAAAGCGTGTGTGTGTGATGGCATAGAACCAAAACAAGATAAAAAGTTCTCAAGGGAAAATTACAATAATGATTTTTATAACTTCTCATTGTGTGATTTTAACTTCATTTTATGTTTTCTAATTTAAAATTATATTAATTCTGAATATTAATTTTATCTGATGTAAAGTTTTCAAATAGTTGTATATTTAAATTGAATTCCTTGTGGCAAACAACAGGCCAAAGCAACTTTGCCTAAAGTTATTTTATTGGGGATTAAAGCAGAAGGGCCAAAGTATTCTGGGAAACATTTAACCATGTAAGCGACAACTGCATTAAGAGATCACAACACATATGTCAGTGTTTAATAAAGCTTACATACTATACAATTATACAAAATAACTTTAAATTACTTCAATATTCTTAAAAGAAATTAATATTAAAAGATTTGTTATATATCCGTGTATCGCTTATATATAAGATTCTTGACGTAATGTTTATTGAATAAAGTACTAAATAATCATAATATATACAAAAAAAACCCACTCAAAAATTAAAGCCTGAAGAAGGAATCGGTTTGTGTACGGAATTAGATCGTCTGTGGAGTCTGCTTTGTAGATCGATCAGGGTATTGTGGCCGAGTGAATCTGATGGAGGTTCAGTCTGAATCTTGCGGAACTGAGAGAGCCTGTCTTTGGAGACTATTGCGGAGATCGATTGTGGGATCGACCGAAAGCTGTCGGCACTTGAAGAGGAGCGTGCAGGGTGAATTTGCGAAGACGCAGCGTGTATCTGCTGGGAATTGTTGGATCCTGCCCTGGAAGTGCAGAATATTACTGTGGTGGCTGTCCGCAGTGAGATGTGATAAGTTGATGAGCTGAACGTTGCTGAAATATTTGTGACTGTCCGTAAAAGTGTGCTTTGTTCCTGTTTCTGTGTCACTGTGTATTTATGTAATGTCCAAGCTGCACTACCTGTGGAAGCAAGCTGCACTAGCTGTCTTGAAGATTTACGATTAAATCGTCATTTGTTGTTTTCCTACGAGTTGGACTTGATTTGCACTCCCTGCACACGGCTAGAAAGAAAAATTCCCCTAGCAATATATATATATATATATATATATATCAATAACGGATAGAACAATATACGTTTGAAATGTAATTAATACTGAAACTCAATAATCATTTTTCTCTTTAATAGTGAAATACAAGACGCAAAAAGGAACAGCATGATTTCTCATTTCACCGTACTAACCTGAGAATTAAATGCAATCAACTTTCAAAAACTGTTTTTCAAATCAGTGAAATAGAAGGATTACAGAAGAGATTCAAAATTGAAAATATCTCTCTTTAAATATTTCGAATGTAATTCTTTAATTATGACCCAAAACTTAAATCAAATACTGATTTAAAAAATAATAATAATAAATAAATTAAGGAAATAAATTATCTCAGTGATTTCTGAATGCCAAAATCTCATTTCTAGATAATGTCTTGATTAATGTTGTGTGCGTTTCAAGAAACATGATAAAAAGTGAGGAAATTGAAATTACTTTCTTTTCATTTTATTCTTCCATAGAGGTTAAACAGTTTGAAATGAATAGATACGGGTTTTTTCCCCCAACAAATTTCAATTAACCATTTTTGAAATGCGTTTTAATGTAATTGATATCAGCGAGCAAATATCGAGGAGGAATAGAGGTTTCTTTTTGTTGCACAATCATTTTTATTTACAGAAAATCTTGCGGGATTTTCGCACTTAACACATTTTAATAAACATAAAGAGGATTTACAAAACAGAAATAATAAAACCTCGATTTAGAAGTACCTTAAAATTAGAAGAGAATATTTTTTTAAATAAATTTATTATTGCAATTAAAATTGATGTGGAACCACGATTCAATGAAACTCCAAAGTATGTCATTTCCTTTCCAATTTTATAAAAGATTTATATTGCTAAAGATTTAATTGTGTATGTATTGTTAAAAAGAAATGCTGATAAATAAATTATTTGAACGTAATAACGAGATTGATACTACTATATTTTTAGAGAATAATAAAGTCTCTTGTTAAGACTTCCCTCTAGCGGCCATTTTGTTTTCGTGGACGTAATGTTAATTCTATAGAATTTCGACTTTCGGTCTCAATTTTTTACTATTTGATCTATTTGGATGAATAAAGTGGATCTGAAAGAGCAAAAAATAATGAAGACTTCTGCGGAATTACTTTTTTTCTTCCGATCTTTATAAATATTATACCTTTATTTTAATGACTAGCAGATACCAGCCCGCTTCTCTGGGCAGACGATAAAATTATATTTTGGAACCTATACGTAAAATATCAAGAAAATTTTCAATTTTTATACGATAATGATAATCTACATTTAAAATTTTAAGAAATTGATTGTCTGTAATAATGGTTATCTAGAACTACTCAGTGGTTTTTCGCTTATATATATATATATAGATTGTCTTGCGTGTGCGCTACTCCGTAAAAAGTTGCCATTTTAGTATTTTTCAAAATCCCGCTATGTTTTGGAGCAAAATTACACTTACACCAACCGTGGGGTAACAAACTCATTTATTTCTATCGCTAAATATGTACGTTTCCTATCTTCGACATGCACGGAATTTCACATAAAGAGCCCTTTCTTCAATATCTTGCCAATCCTCCTTCAGCGCTTCAATATTAAATTATTTGGTATTTCTCCATTTCGCACACTCAAATCTCACCAAATAAACTTAATTGTGACAATACACGGTATACATATAAAAAATATATATATTCCGTTTGGCGTCGGTCATGTCATTTTTGGCGATAAAGTCGCCAAAAATAACACAACCGATGGATAAGAGTAGATTAACGGATGAAAATTACATTTTGGATAAGACTTCGGTAAAATCCGTTCTTAGTGAGCGTCTACATCGCAAAATGAGTAACTATGCTAAATTTCAAGTCAATCCGTTGTATAGTTTTAGGGATCTCGGGATGAGTCAGTCAGTGGTATTTTGCTTATATATATATATATATATATAGAGAGAGAGAGAGAGAGAGAGAGAGATTCATCTGTTGGTTTTTCAGTCTTTAAAAATATTTTTACGAATCGAAAGAAAAAAATTATTCCGCAGAAGTCTTCATTAATTTTTACCCTTTCGGATACACTTTATTCATCCAAATAGATCAAATATTAAAAATTTGAGAACGAAAGTCTAAATTCCATAGGATTAACATTAAGCTGACGAAATCAAAATGGCCGGTAGACGGTAGCCTTAGGTTACAGAATATTATTATAATAATTATTTAACAATTTCATTCATTAATTTTTAAATTCATAATTTTTGTAAGAAATAAATAATTCGGTTCGATATCCTTTTTCTAGTAACAATTTCCTAAAATAGTATTAACTTTAAAGTAATGTGTATGGATATTATCACATAATTGCTGTGGTGAGGCCCAAAAGAGAGCTTAAGTAAAAGCCCAGCTGTTAAATGTTTCAAATCCTTAGCTAAATTACATATCTTTGCGTCTTTTAAACGCAAAGCGAAATTGTTTTTCAGAAAAATTCACTATTATTTCCATATTTTATTTTCAATATTAAAAAAAGGATATGTTTTTCTTTAAATATAAATCCGTTCTGTACCATTAAATGTAATTGTTTTAAAAAATTCTAAAAATTAGGATTTTTCAGAATAAGTAAAAATATAAGGTATAAGAAACTTGACTCGTATTATTTAAATTTCCGAGTTATTATTTATACTGCAAACATGCAGAAGTCGAAATACTTGGCATATTCAGTACAATTTTTATATACATTTAAAGCATGCTAATTTTTAGCATAGCTTCACGTTTATTTTTCGTTTTTACTCTGCAGAAAATCCTTGATATATTCTATAGATTACCATATATATTCAAGTTAAGAATTTCTTCATTTGTGAGCCTGAGTTTTGTGGGAAAACTATCTAGAATAAGCTTTCTATTTATACGGGTTGGAATCAATTAATTGATTAATGTTTGTATAAATTCAAGTCAGTCTGTACTTGCAGCCCAAAAATATAACTAGTACAAAACATAAGAACATTTGCAGAGAAGATACTAAGATTTCTATAAAATATCGCCACGGTCAAGTACAGATTTCTTCGGTAGCTTGAATATGCGGAGCACTATTCGTCCAATTCGTCTCTGCCAAAAAGGTGCTTTGATTTTTGGTTTTCCTAATGATGAGTAAGTTGCGATTAAATTGTTGTACGAATGATATCAAGAGAGCAATATTTCCTTTTTTGTGTGCATAAGAAACAGGAGTCATTTTTTTTCAATGTCAGAGAAAGCTCTCTCTTGATCCCATCAATTATTCACCATAGATCCTATTTCCTTTTGTGAGAGGTAAACGAGACACAGTTGGTATTCTATAGATTTTCGAAGTCGAAAGTTTGGGAGAGTTTCACGTTTTATGACAGAAATGTGATTTTAAACAGTTTATTAATCATTCAGACGTACACACTCACATAAACATAAATGGTTCGAAGCCTCAAAGCAGAAGGCGGGGTTAATTATCTTTCTAGGGAGAGATTCGAATTCGACGAATTCGGAGCATCGCCATTTTCTCAAGTTTTGTTTACTTTCTCGATTTCGACTGGCGTTGCCGATCGCGGTTTAACAAAGTAAACAATAAAATCATTGAGCTCTCAACATGTGTAACTGAGTGATTGCTGGGTATTTTGTGTACCTATAAATATTTCCTGTATGCAAATTTTAAGTGAATAATTTAATTTAATTTAATATGCAGAATTTTTAATTAAATTTTTTCATTTCTTTATATTACGTCGATATTATAAAAAAAAACAACAAAGGGAACTAAAACGAAATTTTAAATTTTCAAATATCAGATTAAAGTTTCAAATTAAAAATGTTTAAGTAAAGATTAGTGAAAAAAATAACGGCTCAACTTGATCCGGAATTGAAGAACAACTCAACTTGACGAGGAGAGAAAGAACGGAACGCTAGACGGGTCGGGTGAGGAGAAAAGCAAGAAACAGGAGAACAATGGCGAACGAACTAACCATGTCTGACAATTTTATAGATGTGTAGCATTATCTTAAATGTTGTGTTTCGTGCTGCATTAATGTCTAAATTAAAGTTTTGCAGTTAAAAAGAAAAAAGGTCTGAATGACTTATTTGTGTCACAACCACTCTCACCGCCTTATAACCACTCGATGGAATTGGATTACATTTTACTGGCGCAGTCGAGAGGATCGTATCAGGTGAGAGCTTTCATATATTTTGTGTAAATGCATGCTCCCATTGTTTACTATTTTAATTGTCTGGGCGAAAATTATTAAAAGCATAGAAATGAAGGTTTGTTCCATCCCGGAACGTAAAATTATATATCTCGTCAGAGAAAAGAGAATTTTCCGCCAGGAAAAATAGAATAAATTTCTCACCAGAGAAAAAAAAAAGAATACGTCAGTATTCCGAGTGTTATTTTGCTGTTTTATACATATTTGTTTTTTCCGGAAAGAAAAAAATATATATATTTGTTTTCCTGGATTTAGAATTTGCTTCCCAGATAGTTAAAATAGGCTTAAAAAAACACACGTGCAACCTGCATATTTGTAATTGTTGATATATTCGATTCAATTTGATTCAATGTATTTTGGTTTGTAATTGCATTTATTTAATTCAAAAAGAAAATTTGTATCTATAAATTTTATGTCAGT
>BMAW01125466.1:50133-64137 GCA_019974015.1 Nephila pilipes | reverse complement strand
CATGTCCCAAATAGCCTCGTCCTCCCAACATGATGACTTACTCTTGCTACGTGACGGGTCTATGGCGGCAACAGGATTCGAACTGTCGCCACTGTGACCACTCTGCTACCGTGGCTTCCATTTTGCAGAATTGAGTTATATCGATCGTGGACCTTTGAAACGAGTTTTTAGATGAAACTCGACGCCATCTTTTCCATTCGATGTGTTTCTTTTTTTAAAAAAAAACCGTTTTCTTAAAATAAATTTCTTCCCAACAAAATAAAAAATCGAATTCCTTTATTGACTTGTCGAAAGTTCTCGTGTTGAAAAAAGGGTAAAAGTACAAAATCGAAAGTATTTTTTTCGACGCTAGAGCAGCGTTCCGAAAAAAGTCCTCCGGGTCTGTTATTTATTTCCAATATCTATCGAAATTTTATGAGTTGTTTCTCCGGTATTTGAAGGCAACACAGATGCTGTCCTTTGAAATAAAATTCCTTCTCGCTTTCTGGGATCATGGAAAATGCAAAATTTACTCTGACAGTTTTGCTTGACTGGAGACGCGATTGGTATAAATCTGAGCTTCTGCTTCCCTATTTTTACTTTGATGTGAAGTGTATGAAAAAAAAAATACTTTCGTTAAAAAACCCCCGAATTCTTAAAATCCTAGGGTTTTTTTTTGGAGCTTACTTTTGACATGCGAGAAATTACAATACTTAAGAACTGACAATTCCGGTACAAAATGGCTTCCAGAATTTTAAGAAAATATACAAGTAAATAAATGTATAATACGTTCTCTAGAAACGAGTTAATGTAGAATTTGATTAATCTGAATTTAGTTGTATCATACTTAGAAGCCCCACGAAAGTTATTCGCAATGGACTTTGTTATTTTGAGCCACTGTCTGGTGACTCGGAGGAGATCTGGGTGGCAACTCACTTTTATAACTTCCACACCAAGCCCACGTGAATTTGTTGCTTCATGACCGTTAACGTTCCTCAAGCCCACTTCGCGATGAGTTTTTAGTGGAATCAGGATTCGAGCCTACGACTCGTCAGAAACAAAGTTGACCATGAGCTCATGACCATCGCAACTCAGCTACCGTGGTCTTTTATACATCTTGAAGAAAATATAATGTATGAATAAAAGCCTCCTCACGCTGCTTAAACTTTAGATACATTCTCTGGAACAAAAACAATGCAAAATAAATTGATTGTTGGAGAGGCTGTATTTCTTGTATGTGCCATTTCAATTAAAAACCGCGAAAAAGAAACAAATGAACTAAATAAACTTGTAAACGTTACACAGACTATTAAAAAGTATTCATAGCATATTTAAGATAACAACGCAAGACGAACTCAATTAGGATAATGATGAAGAATATGAGTTTTTTTTCTAGAAAGAACATATTTTTATTCCCAAAAATTACACTTATTATAATTTTTACCAGCAATTTCATTTCCTCGGTTCGATCGCATAATTTATGGATAAAATACACTAATAAACTTTGGTAGTAAATTAATTCAGAAATGCATTTGGAGAGTCCACTATTCTTATGAATCTTTCTTACTTATGATATTGCTTCAATATAATAAGTTATCTGATTTCGGCGTTGAGTGATTTTCGACCTCGTGGAGGAGGCAGAAAGTTATTGACCTCAGATGCAGGGGGCTGTTTTGAACCCTGGACATGTGGCCGTAGAAAAGTTGACCCGTTGCTTTTTGGTCTACCTTTACCGTCCAGACAAAGAGAGACGTTTCTCTTGGACTAGTTATTAAGGAGTTTGAATTTCTCGCGCTGTTGTTGAAGAGAGTTGCTGCACGACCAATAGATAAATTTTAAGTTTCTAGCTTCTTCCTGATTTCTTCATGGTCATGGACTTGATGCGAGATATAAATTGGGTGCGATTTTTAAAATAGTTAATATTTCTTGAATGCTTTTAGTTTTTGATTATAGCTTTATAAGGTAAATTAAATCAAGTTGATATTGTTTATATCAGTAGAAATGGTGCAAAATGGAGAAAGTACAGGAGTCAATAATAAAATCGTTTTACTTAACAAATTTAATTGATTCATTTCTGAAATACTGAGTCAAATGTACATTATTATACAACGTCTCCGTAAAATAATAGCTGGTTTTACATGATTATATCGTTTCGGAACAAAGTATTGCAGAGAGATGAATGTCCATCAAATTACAGAGGAACTATCCAAATCGATATGTGTTTCTTTAGTTGCACATCAGATGTCAAGACGATGTTCATGCTCTCCCCGTACACGGTACAGAAACGAAACGATTTAGTTATCCTTCGGTCCAAATTTCATTCCTGAAAGAATTGCATTTGGGTATTAATATAACCCCAGAGATAAAAATTAACGGGTGTAAAGTCTCGAGACCATGGGGACCAAGCAATCCATCCTACATCCGACCCCCTATCGCTGAGAAGATAATTTAGAAAGAAATTCCTGCAATATTATTACAAAATGTGAAGAAGCCTCTTTTAAATGGAAAAGGAAATCATTATGTATTCGAGGTGTTACATACCCTTCTAACATATCCAGGAAGATCTACCAATTTGTTGTTTTTTCAGTAAAAGAAGGGTCCAATAGCTCTCAGTGTTGTCCACTAACGCATCACGCATTCATTATTTCACCTCTACGCTGATGTTCCATGAGGGCGTGTGAAGATTCAGTTTCCCATACATGAACTTCATGACAATGTACTTGTCTAGAAACACAAAGCGTTGCTCCATCACCGAAAAACGAACTTGTTTAAAAATCCTATAAAAAAAAATCTACAGTAAAATTAAATTTTTAGCCTGAGGATGAAGTTGTTGTGACACTCGACCCTATGAAACATCTTTTCAACACATTGAGATCAGTTGTTTGGGGAGTGCCTAACTCTTACGGATTCCTTTGCGCTTTGTGAGAACTTATTCACATAGCTTCGATCGTTTCATGAAGCTCTGATAAAGTCCTGTTTTACTTCAGTAGGTTTCTTCTTTCTTTCAGTTAAATATCCCATCTGTGAAGGCTATTTCAAGTGGGGTTTCGTTGAACACATGACAGCCTAACGCATTTAACTGAAACCTTTTCTATGCTCCGTAAACATGATGAACAATGCGTTTATGCTGCGTGTATTGACTACGTCGCGTATGGTCAACATTTATATTAACGCATGTCTGAAACACGATTCGTTACTTAACTGTAATCATTTCAAGTCCATCTGTTACTTTAAGAACGTGCGGTAAGAATATGTATACGTTTGAGAAAGTATTTATACCCTCGCAAGAACTTTGATAGAATTTATTATTCTCTCTAATGGTATTTCGTTACCATATCAAATAATAATGATTTGACTTTCAACGTTTCAAGGAGTTACAGAAGATAAGAGGAAAAGGCGTAACAGAGTTTCAATGGTCAGAGCTCGTGATCAAGTGGAGATAAGTTCATTTTTTTTGGTGCCAGCAGTTATGAAGTAAGTATAATTTTATATATATCTATAAACCATCTTCAATTTTGTTATTAAAAGAACAGCAGAGCTAAAGCAGGAAAGGCAATTGGGTCAAAAAAATAGAAGTGGCCGAGTGGTCAAGGTCGCGAGCTCTCGACTGGCGTTCTATCTGCTCAAACGAGGGTTCCAGTCTTGATGTTAGTAACACCTTCCGTGTAGCTTACTGATGCACGTTAAATCAGTCGAAGATCCAAGTCCCCACTTGATGTGGTGTGGAAGCTTGGAAAAAGGTGTTCCATTCCAGGTGTCGTACTAATCATCAAACCGAGGCTCAAAATTACGAGATCAGTCGCTTGTGTTGCTTCTAATTTCGATGTTAATAAACATTCAATGTGTCGACCGAAAAATTAGAAAAAAGTTACAATTTCATAATTAGGATACACACACACACACACACACACACACACACACACACACACACACAACACACACACACACACACACACACACTCATGGACAAAAAAATTAGCGCACCAAGAAATAATTGTGGGATCGTAATGAAACTTGGCATGAAAGTACATGTCGGGGAGATATGCAAATGATTAGATAGCGTGATTGCGCATTACGCATAGCCGGTAGAGGGCGCTTAGTCGTTCACCTGGGTATAAAATAGGAAACCAGCTTGTTTGAGGTAAGCAAATCGTTTACAAAGGAATAGCTGAAGTAGACATGCCATTAAGCCGTTTCGAAGACAATATGAGAAGCTGTCGCAGTTTGAGAGGGGAGAATCATCGGCAGATGGAAGCTGGGTGGTCCAGGCGAGTAGCTCGTCAATTTGGCCGCTCTGATTGTGGAGGAGGTGTTGGGATCAGTGATCCGAGATGTCATTTACACGAAGACCTGGCTAGGACGCCTCGACAGACCAGTCGTCGAGAAGACCGCCACATCGTAAGAAATGCACACGTACAACCAACTGCTTATCGGTGCCATCCAGACACAGTTAGAACCTTCACTAGGGCCCCTGTTCTTCGAACCATACGAAGGCGCCTGGCTGAAGGGACATTTGGGATCGCGTGCCCATTACGTGTGCTGCCTTGCCTCCGTTTGGAATAGTGCAGCGCACGAGGAAACTGGACTCCGCAGTGGAATAGAACCAGCTGTCTTAGGACGAATCCAGACTACCTCGCAGTGATGAAATGTGTTCGTGTGGGGACCTCCGTAGTGAATCCTATCTACCTTTGTTTTACATGCGACACACTGCCTTGCCAGCTGGTGTGATGGTATGGGGTGCCATTGCATGCAAAACACGTCACCCTTGCTAGTATTGATCTGTGACATGACAGCCCAACGGTATGTCCATGACATCCTGCAACCACAGTGTTTCCACTTATGCAACGGCTCCCTGGTAGCTTTTCAACAAGACAATGCTCGGCCCATACATGGCAAGAGTGTCACAAGACTGTCTCCTGCACTGTAGCTACCCTTCCTTGGCCTCCACTGATCCCCATATTTGTCAACACATCAGCATATCTGGGATCATTTGGGAAGTGGAGTTGGGCATCCCATCCTGAGTTTGAAATAAATAGAGGCAAGGTTACATTCATATATATGGAACGATATGTCTGAAGACATCACAGAACTTGTATGCCCTTATGCTCACTTGTATCGCAATCCTGCATTTCAGCGCCACAGGGGTCTGCAGGGCATTAATCCTCCGTTCTTTCTGCAGTCTTTTCTCTGAAATAAAAAGTAATAGTATATATAAAAGAGAGAAAGAGAGCTATTTTATAAACCTATTATATGGATTATAAGACCTATAGAGTCAACAGTTAGAAATCATAATTTTCGGTCATACATCTGCTCTTCTTCATCGGCAGCCGCCTTAGATAGCAAAATCCTTTAACCTTCTTTTTATCTTGAACGGCTATAATCGTCCCTGAACTTATCTTGCATAATTACGAGCATTCCTGATGACCTCTGTTCCATCCGTCCTTCCTTCCCACGGTTAGAGCTCTGGTCTAAGGGGTAAGGGTATTAAACCTTGATTTTTCAACTCATGTTAAAGGTACCTGGCTCGGTTTCACCAGGGCGTCTCGAATGGAGATCCGTGTGAAAACGTATCCGTGGACTAAGAAATGTCTGTAAGAGGTAGACAGACTATTTTCTATTACAGCATTCAACTAATGTAAGTTCTTATATCATATGTGTGTGTGTGTAGTACATATATGACTACTTCAAAATCGTTTAGATTCCAATAGGTATTATAATGATGAAATAATTAGATATATCCTTTGAATCTTATCATTTCCAGAAATATAAAAATTTCAGAAGCATAACATTAGAAAATTACACAAAATAAATTGCAATGGACGTATATTAGTTTAGATGTTAATGCATACTAAAAAAAGAAAGATCCTTCCATTTTTGAGTTGCGACGTTCCATTTGCTCTCATGTCACTTTCACCAATGAACAGGAAACATTTCATTATTCCTAATGGTCAGTTAGAATGACCACCATCATCCAGTGGTTCTCCTGCGGACCACGTCAGGCGATTTAATGCTGTGTTGACAAGAAGATATTGTGGCGGATATTGCTAATTGTATTCGGAGCTGATTGGATGATACACAATCATTTAAATAGTATTCAGACGATGATTGAGAAACTTTCCTGGACTTATGCATACAGCTTGAAACTTTTACATAGCACTGATATTGATATTGTATATAAAAGTGAGGGTTAGTAAATTTTTTCGAAACATGAAAGAGAAAAGTGACTGTTTTCAAGATATGCTGAAAATAAAAGTTTGAAGTAAATATCGAATTTTCTTATGACTTTGTTAAAAATATTTGAAAATTTTAGCTTCATAAAGTTATTTTTGTTCTTAGAAGACAATGGATTAGCTGAATTATACACACACACACACACACACACACACACACACACACACACACACACACACACACACACACACACACACACACACACACACACACACACACACACACACACACACACACACACACACACACACACAATACATATATATATAATATGAACAAAAAACATCAATATTATAATACATAAAAATATCACATTATAAACAAATTAATCATATGAAACATATAAATCCTGCTCATACACATTCAAAAAAAAATATATGCTTAAAGAAATCAGTAAAAAACAAATAAGAATGAATATAACTCATGCAAAAATTATTATAATTAATTAAACTAACTAAAATTTAAACCTAAAAACAGGAAAAGAAAATCGATTATAACTGAAAACTTATATAAGAGAAAACGCAGAAAAAGAAAAAGCTACAATCAGAATAATGGAAATATTGTAATTAAGATGTTTCATAGTTTCTAATAGAATAATGTGTGTTTATAGCTGTTATTTTTGATCAAACCACTACACTTCAGTGATTTACTACAAAAAAAATCATAGTAACAAACCAAAATTAGCAGATACAGAAAATCAACTATTAAAAAATAGAAAAAAACAAAATCAATTTAATAAAAATAGCAAATTTATTTTAAATAACATCTTAATAAATTCAAGTAAATCAATTAAAAATATAAAAAAAATATCATTTAACAACCCCTCTTTCCCCGAAAAAATCTAAAAAAGCATGTTAATTAAAACAAAAAAAAAAAAAAAAAAAGCATACAAAAAAAAACAAAATGTAAAAAGTACTAATGATGTCGTCATCATAAATAATTTAGAAACTTTTAAAGTAAACAGCCATCCCTTGAAAGTAATTAATTATTTAATCCTATGAAACACTATTATGAAAAGAAAAGATGCTAATATAAAAAATAAGCATTACTATAATGAACTTTAATAACAAGTAAAAAATTATACATAGTTAGTATGTATGTCACCACTACACCCATGAAAGAATTTACAGCCAAAAGTAAACACTATTTAATTGATTTAAAAGAGACACCACACCAATAAATTAACAGATTTAAATAAAACATAAAAAAATTATATTATTAAAATTACTACCAAAAAATTATGAAAATATATTTAAAAAAAAAACAATATTTCATATTTTCAAAAATAATTAACAATACATAAAAAATAGATAACATCTTGTGAAATTAAAACAGCTAAAATAAGAAAATTAAAAGAGAATCATCAACTGGATTGAAAAAACCTTAAAAATTTTATTCAAAAAAACATTTAACATTAAAAATAAGAGAGAGAGAGAGAGAGAGAGAGAGAATTACAGAAATCATATTCAATGGGAAAAATATCTAAAAAAAATATTTGCATAATGGTTAGTAAAACTTCTTTTTGAAAAATTAACAGGATATTCACCCTTTTCAACATGGAAGATAGAAATCATTTGTGTTGTTCTAAAACCTAATAGGGTAAATTCCAACTAATTCTAATATATCTCAATAAATAATTACATTGAAATATTTCTAAAAAATATTTAAAATTAAATTACTATCAAAAAGAAATTTTAACTTCTTATTAATATGGAAACATTAGTTATTTCTCTTGTCATAAATATTACTAATAATACCATTATTAACATTTTTAAACACAAGTATTTAAGATATCAGTTTCAGAGCATTTACATTGGTTTTAATCAGATTTCAAAGTTAATAAAGATTGAAGATTTCAATCTTCATTGTCATAGAAGCTATAAAATGAATTTCTTTACCTTTTATATAGTTAATAATTTCATACATTTTTAAGGATAGTAGTTATATCAAAACCGTCAATAGTATTTTTGCACCTTCCTTTAATAGTATTTTAAAAAATCTTTCTTAAAGTTTTCAAGATGTAGTAATAATCAAATAAGTATTTGAATAAGTATGTAATCAAATAAGCATTTGAACCATTAGTCTCAGTTCTAAATTTATGGAGATAAGTTGTAAGAATATTGTTCTATTTGTATTTGCTGATTTTGTGTTTTTATGATTAAGATGTTATTGATGAAAGCATTAAAGTTGATGTGTTGGAAAGAAATTATAAGAATGTTATTCTATGTGAGTTTGTTTTGGTGTTCAAGATGTACTGATGGTTGCTGTGTTAAAGAGAAGTTATAAATGTATTATCTCTTATTAAATATGGTGAATTTTTATTTTGCATTATTTAAGATAAAACTATTGATAGGAGTAAAAAACTTGTTTAGATTATTTTTTACAATTACATAAGTATATTTATGTCTAAACAAATCTTTTGTCCTTTGTTTACTTTTTTTCTTTGTTCCATTGGTTGAATTTCTTTTGTTTTGTACTTGTACTTGTACTTAATTTTAATTTTATACCATCTCATTATAATGTAACTTACTGTTGTGTGATGATTAGATCCGCATATTGGCATAGACACACGTTTTTCAATTTCAAATATAGAATAGTATTGATTATATTATCTCTATTATTTGTTCTGCTTTTTCTATTACTTTGTAATACTTAATGCTGCTTGATTTTGGGCTATTTGTAAAATTTTTAATAGTTTTATTGCATTAAATTGGGATTTTGTTTGATGTGTTTAAGTACTTCTGGCTTATTTTATTAGAGTATCTACTTTGATAATATTTGTAATAAGACATTTATTTATCCTTTCTAACCTTTTTGATCGTTCCATATGGTTCTAGTTGAAGATTAGACAACCACGAGAGCTAAAAAAATTCCAGAAATCATAAACGAGATTTAGTGAAGTATAGAAGCCTGCTGAAAGATTACACTTTGGCGAAGGCCGAAAAGATTGCCAAAGTTTAGCTTAAAATTTTTTCTCGCCAATTGTAAGACTCCAAATTTATTCATTAGCAAATCTATAAACGGGGGATTGATCTTTTATCGCCTCAATGCAAGACATCACCAGGAGTTTGTTGTGGCGCTATGAGTGAGCGGAGAGGTCTTCTGCAATTTATTTTGAATTTTTGAATAGGTTTCAAAGAGGGTGAGAAAAGTATTTAACGACCTGATAGAATAGATGTTCCTTTCTTGGCCGTGAAATAACATCAATTTTGCTCTAAAATATTCTATAAGAGACGGAATTCATTGGCGGTTTTCATGTTACTGCGTAAAGGTTTTCCAGGTTTTAGATTTGGATATTTGAGACCAAATACAGACGAATGAAGTTTCTGTTTTAGTACCAATAAGTATCTATCTGAAAATCTGATTCTAAATCTTTAAATTTCATCATGAAATTGTAGCCTTAATGAAGACACTCCTGCCAAACAATATTTATCTCTGCCTGCCATCAGTAGGTATAAATTTTAAATAGCTGATTTTGGAATTTGGTAGATGATTCAAAACAATTTATGTAAATATACAGTCAAATCTTTGTTTTTTTTTTGCTAGTTTCTTTATGAAGTTTCTGCTTTTAAAAGTATCGAAAGTTCATCTTAGAATGTTAATAATTGGCTTCATGAATGCTCTCTCAACATTTTGATCTAAGACTCTATTAAACGAATCCGGAAAAAGAGCTGTGTCTTTTTCAGTCAATGATTGATATTTGATCAAAGATAACTGCATGCTCGATGTGTGTGATAACTAAAACTGTAAAGTGCTTAAAAAAACTACATAAGAAATTCTATATTTCTAATTCAATTCCACTTTCCAGTTTTATATGAAAATACCTTTAGAAGACTTGGGAGGAGTGCTAAAGAGGGCGAGAGGGACCAACCAAATTATTCCCTGTGGATCAGGTATTTATAACACTCCCCGCTTAATATAGTAGTTGACTTCCAACCGAAGGTGATTTCAGATATGATAATCTCAACTTAGAATTAGACACTGTTAAACTTTGAGTTTGCAACTTGGAATTTGATTGCTCTAATTCTGCCAACTTATATTTAATGGTCTCTTACTCTTCCATAAGATGTTGCTTTTCTTAAGTTGAGAGATTGGTAATACAGTTTTGAAGTAAATAAAATACTATTTATTTTTTGCTGTTTGTTGAGCTTTGATTATACCAGGATACCTCCAAAAAACACCACCGAATTTAAAGTGAAGTTAGCGATGGTGTTAATGGCTTAAGAGCCACACATGCTGCTCCCAAACGAGGGAAATTTGTGACTAGGCGTTTGAAATAGAGGAAGGAAAGTTAAAAAATGATTGACAAAAAGAATGATCAAAATACAGAATGATCGCTTGGGTATTCTGGAAGCGCGTTACCCGCTTTTACCAGCTAGTAATCACAGAGATAGAAAATGATCGCTTGCCTTTAAGATCATGATGCCCTTAACCTATCTGTAGAAGGTGGGTGCCATAGTTCTTCCCCATTTTAAAGTTAAAAATACTTTACGTGGGGAAATGAAAAATCAAAGTGTCATTACATTTTTGTTGCCTCTCAATTAAATTTCTATTTTGAAATAAAATAAAGAAAAGACGAGATATTCAATCCAGACGCAGTAGAGAGACAGCTTCTTGAAAGTCCGAGATATGCACAGAGATTTATAGTATATGCTTTTCATGATCAGACCTTCTTTAAGGACACAAAAAAATAAATAAAATCGTCGAAGGGTTCAATTTCCTCTCGAACGACCGCGCTTTTAATCTATTAGGGACCGTCGAGCTGAGAGACCGAAGGCTAAAACAGGGACCGTCGCAGAGGAACCATCAGCGAACAGTTTCCTGAATAGGTTCTAGAATTCTTCTTTTCTTTTTTTTCACTTTCTTCCTCATCCCACTGAATTTTCCTCCAGAGTTCTTCCTAATTGGAATATGCAAAGAAGAAAAGTTTTTTGAGAAGAATTTCGGAGGCACTCCTCATTGTTCGCCAATTTGTCACGCTGTAAAGTCGCAACGGAAAACAAAATCGCCAAAAAAAAATAATACAGTTCTCTTTCTTTCAATTTTTTTGCGATTAATGTAAAGCACACTTCTTTAGGAGAGGTGTTTTCGGAAAAAGACACTTTGAATGCCAGATCTGATAAAAAAATTGTCTTCTTTGAAGAAGAAAAGTTGCATTTCTGAGGCACAATGAAAAGTAATTATCAAATTATATTTGTGAACGAACCTCAGTTTTTTTTATCGATGAAAAATACATCGGACTTTTTTTTTCGAATAAAAAAGTTTTTATTTTAATCAATAGCTATTTCGATCATTTCATGGAGAGGGTTTTAGTTTTGAGTCAACGTAATTTTCTGTATCTTTGTTTTGTTCATTTAATTTACTGGAGAAGAAAAATTCTTTTTTGCAAAATTTTTTCGTTTCACCCATGGATAATGTTGATTGTCAATTAGTGATTGAACATTTCGTCGATAGATGGTTTTATCATGTTCTTTTCGTTTTGTTACTAGCGCGTTCAAAGTACCTAAACTATATTGTTTTCCCTGTTGTTTGACTTCCTCTTTCATTAGTAAAAAAATTGTATCAATTAGTTGTTTAATTTCGTTTTCATGCATCCTAAATAAAAAAAATGGAGAAACAAAATGCGTTTTTCTTATATTTATTGTTTTATTTCAGAAAAGACAGGAATGCAAACGTGTATGGTAATGAAGTCTTCACAGAAAGGCAGTGCCCAAATTGTTTTACCAAATCTTGCTTCCTGGTTTTTTTTAATGAAAAATGACTAGGCTGTACAGTTAAAGTTGGTGGAAACTTTTCTCAAGCCATTATCAATTCAGATCCAAATACGTAAGAATGCAAGAAGCTCAATATCGCATAACATGGACTAGTAAAAGAAAACCCGCCTGTTTTGTTAAGAAACCGATTATGGGTTTCTTTATGAGATTGAGGAAATCTATTTCACCTGATGCATGGCAATCTGCAATTCGCTTTGAAGTGCAACAGTCTGATCCATTTATGAAACGACTGATAACTTGGTGACAAAAGCAGATAGCGTAGGACAATGTTAATCGAAAGTATCGTGAAAGTGAACCTGTATTAATTCATCCCAGATGTCATCAAAAGCAGAGATTTACTACTGGTGTCAATGCTGTCAGTTTGGTGAGATTGTATAGTTCTGCACTTAGAATTCAAGAAAACAACGGCTGATTTAAATGTCTACGTTCAACAACGCACAAACTGAGCGATGCAATTCAGTGAAAGTGGGCAGAATTGAAAATCGGGCGTATTGTTTCCCCACTATAGTTTAAAAAAGGCCTGCCGCATTTTTTGGTCACTCGCCATTATTAGGGGATAGATCAGAATGTGTTGTCACATCCACCATTTATATCAATGATCTTGGGATTCAGATTTTCATTTATATTATTATTTCATTCAGATATTTTTTAAAGAAAGGTTTAGTAAATCTGACTTTTTCTCACAGCTAATAAAGTTAGTTTTAAAGGAAACACTGTAAATTATTTGTACGAGGGTAGCTGAAAACTCTTTTTGATTAGAATAGCGTTTTGCCAAGTGGGTTACTATCGTGAGTTTTATCTATTGAATGGCATTCGAAAAACAGTGTGACATTGTGTCTTACTAGGTTATAGTTTAATTGCTGCCAACTTGATTGTCACCACATTGACCCTTATTCAATGAAAAACCGATTAACAACAAAAACAATTGTGGATCTGTCTAAAAAAGTCGAAGATGGCCGAAAAGTGATGGATACGAGTGCTTAAGAAGGGAATCGTATACCCGGACTTAGATAGCAAATACGAGCAAAACAAAATATACAATTTCCATTCTTATTCCTAAACGGTGCTTTATGAATTGCTTTCGTAAGAAACGTAAATATGCATTTGACTTTGAAGGAAATTTATGTATGCCTAGAGCGCGGAGCGCTCTTCTGCCCAAATCTGATGAAATAAAAGTTCCCTGGATAGGTGATTTTTTTCATTTTGAAGAGTAGTATCCTGGGGACATGGTAAAAAATGTTGTAAAGATTGGATGAAAATAGTTATATAAAAAAACAAAAAATTCCAGCAGATAGCTGGCGCCATCTACAGAGAAAGTCAATTGTTGCTTGTTAGTGAAGAACCAAGTAGGGAATTTAGAACTTGCAGAGGAGCTGGCGTAAGCCTGAGGTTTTATGATTGGTTGAGAGGTGGAATTAAGATGCTGCTATTACTGTCCTCTCACAGAAGTTTAATTTACTATATATGGTGGGAGGGATTTTCTTACAGTTGCATTTTGACAAGGATCAAGTCCTTATATATAGTTGCTACGGCATATACACAGATTCGAAGTAAGTCAACACAACCATATTTGTAAATAGATTTCATTTTCGGTGTCTTTATCACACAACATATTCTCATTCCGATGTATCATTATAATGTGTTTTTAGTTATACATTCCGTGTTCTTCCTGTGTTTTTCTTCTGTGTTCTTTTCATTTTGCGCTTATGTATCTTTTGTTTCATGTTCATTTTTGTCAAAAGAAAATTGTGACATACAGACTTATAGACTTTAACTGTTACACTTTAAATTATTGACTGAATCAGTGCTGGATTCATTCACATGTCCTCGGGTTTGTTCTATACTTCTTAAAAATTCTCCTCTTGTCTGTAATTGTTGGCGACATCAAAGACTGCGCCAGACTCAAATTTTGTTGAATTCAGAACCTTTCTCCAAAGTGACTTATTCTCTCATCTTTTCCCTTCAGTGATTCATTCATATCGCTATCATCATAAAAAATTGTTCAAAAAAAGATCCGTGT
>BMAW01125466.1:0-50108 GCA_019974015.1 Nephila pilipes | reverse complement strand
CATAGCCGGTAGAGGGCGTTTAACGTCGTTCACCGTGGAGTATAAAATAGGAAACCAAGCTTGTTTGAGTGTGCTAAATCGTTTACAAAGGAATAGCTGAAGTAGACATGCCATTAAGCCGTTTCGAAGACAATATGAGAAGCTGTCGCAGTTTGAGAGGGGGAGAATCATCGGCATGATGGAAGCTGGGTGGTCAGCTAGGCGAGTAGCTCGTCAATTTGGCCGCTCTGATTGTGTTGTGAGGAGGTGTTGGGATCAGTGGATCCGAGAGATGTCATTTACACGAAGACCTGGCTCAGGACGCCCTCGACAGACCAGTCGTCGAGAAGACCGCCACATCGTAAGAAATGCACACGTACAACCAACTGCTTCATCGGCCGCCATCCAGACACAGTTAGAACCTTCACTAGGGGCCCCTGTGTCTTCTCGAACCATACGAAGGCGCCTGGCTGAAGGACATTTGGGATCGCGGCGCCCATTACGTGTGCTGCCCTTGCCTCCGTTTGGAATAGTGCAGCGCACGAGGAAACTGGACTGCAGTGGAATAGAACCAGGTCGTCTTTAGTGACGAATCCAGATTCAATCTCAGCAGTGATGACAATCGTGTTCGTGTGTGGAGACCCTGTGGTGAATTCCTCAATCCTACCTTTGCTTTACAGCGACACACCGCTCTCACAGCTGGTGTGATGGTATGGGGTGCCATTGCCTACAAAACACAGTCACCCCTAGTATTGATTCGTGGCACCATGACAGCCCAACGGTATGTCCATGACATCCTGCAACCACATGTGTTTCCACTTATGCAACGGCTCCCTGGAGCCATTTTTCAACAAGACAATGCTCGGCCTCACATGGCAAGGGTGTCACAAGACTGTCTCCGCACTGTTACTACCCTTCCTTGGCCTGCCCGATCCCCATATTTGTCAACAATCTAGCATATCTGGGATCATTTGGGACGTCTGGGATCAGTTGGGCATCCCACGAGTTTGAAATAAATAGAGGCAAGGTTACATTATATATGGAACGATATGTCTGAAGACATCATACAGAACTTGTATGCCTCAATGCTCGATTGTATCGCACCTTGCATTTGCGCTACAGTGGGTTCAGCAGGGTATTAAATCCTCCGTTCTTTCGCCTTTTTCTCTGAAATAAAAGATAATATATATATATAAAGAGAGAGAAAGAGAGCTATCTTTATAAATTTATTTATATGGTTATAAGTATCTATAGAGTTCAATCATTTAGAAATCACTCCGAATTTTCGGTTACATCTAAGTTTTTCCCATGCGCGTTTAGATAGCAAAATCTTTAATTTCTTTATTTTGGAATTTGCTATCGTCTCCTTGAATTATCTTGCATGTTTCAGATGCAATTTCTATCAATTTCGTTTCATCTGTCTCTTCTTCTACGGTTAGAGTTTTAAGGGTTGTAAGGGTATTAAACTGATTTTTTTTCAAATCATGTTAAAAAGGTAACCTGCTGTGTTGTACAGGGGTTTCCTCAATTGGTAGATCTGTGTGAAAACGTATCCGTGGTTTAAGAAATGTCTAGTCTAACAGGGTATGCTATTTTCATTTACATATTGCATTCAATAATTAATTTATATACCTTTATATATATTTGTGTGTGTGTGTTTATGTACGAGTATACGTACTTCAAAAATGTTTTTAGATTCCAATAGGTATATTATAATGCGTATGTAAATAATTAGATATATATACCTTTTGAATCTTTATTTCCACAGAAATATAAAAATTTCAGAAGCATAACATTAGAAAATTACACAAAATAAATTGCAATGGACGTATATTAGTTTAGATGTTAATGTATACTAAAAAGAAAGATCCTTCCATTTTTGAGTTGCGAATGTTCCATTTGCTCTCATGTCACTCTTCATTCAATGAACAGGAAACATTTCACATTCCTAATGGTCAGTTAGAATGACCACCATCATCCAGTGGTTCTCCCTGCGGACCACGTCATGCGATTTAATGTTGTGTTGACAAGAAGATATTGTGGCGGGATATTACACTGTATTCGGAGCTGATTGATGATACACAATCATTTAAATAGTATCTGACGATGATTGAGAAACTTTCCGATTCTTATGCATACAGCTTGAAACTTTTACATAGCACTGATATTGATATTGTATAAAGTGAGGGTTAGTAAATTTTTCGAACATGAAAGAGAAAGTGACTGGTTTTCAAGATATGCTGAAAATAAAAGTTTGAAGTAAATATCGAATTTTCTTATGACTTTGTTAAAATATTTGAAATTTTAGCTTCATAAAGCTATTTTTGTTCTTAGTGACACGATTAGCTGAATTATATATATACACACACACACACACACACACACACACATATATATATATATATATATTATGAACAAAACATCAATATTATAATGCATAAAATATCACATTATAAACAAATTAATCATATGAAACATATAAATTCGCTACATTAATATCTAAAAAAATATATGCTTAAAGAAATCAGTAAAAAACAAAATAAAATGAATATAACTCATGCAAAAATTATTATAATTAATTAAACTAACTAAAATTTAAACCTAAAAACAGAAAGAAAAATCTATTAAGTAACTGAAAACTTATAAGAGAAAACGCAGAAAAAGAAAAGCTACAAATCAGAATAATGGAAATATTGTAATTAAGATGTTTCATAGTTTCTAATAGAATAATGTGTGTTTATAATGTTATTTTTGATCAAACTACCACACTTCAGTGGATTACATTACAAAAAAAAATTATAGTAACAAACCAAAAATTAGCAGATACAGAAAATCAACTATTAAAAATAGAAAAAACAAAATCAATTTAATAAAAATAGCAAATTTATTTTAAATAAATATCTTAATAAATTGCTAAATCAATTAAAAATATAAAAAAAAAATATCATTTAACAACCCCTTTCCCCCGAAAAAATCTAAAAAGCATGTTAATTAAACAAAAAAAAAAAAAAAAAAGCATACAAAAAAACAAAATGTAAAAAGTACTAATGACACGTCATCATAAATAATTTAGAAACTTTTTAAAGGCAACAGCCATCCCTTGAAAGTAATTAATTATTTAATCCTATGAAACACTATGAAAAGAAAGATGCTAATATAAAAAATAAGCATTACTATAATGTGAACTTTAATAACAAGTAAAAAATTATACATAGTTAGTATGTATGCCTACCACTACACTCCATGAAAGAATTTACAGCCAAAGTAAACACTATTTAATTGATTTAAAAGAGACACCACACCAATAAATTAACAGATTTAAATAAAACATAAAAAAATTATATTATTAAAATTACTAACCAAAAATTAAGGAAAATATATTTAAAAAAACAATATTTTCATATTTCAAAATAATTAACAATACATAAAAATAGATAACATCTGTGAAAATTAAAAACAGCTAAAATAACAAAATTAAAAGAGAATCATCAACTGGATTGAAAAACCTTAAAAATTTTATTCAAAAAAACATTTAACATTAAAAATGAGAGAGAGAGAGAGAGAGAAATATAGAAATCATATTCAATGGGAAAAATATCTAAAAAAATATTTGCGTAATGGTTGTATTTTAAACTTCTTTTTGAAAATTAACAGGATATTCACCCTTTGCACATGGAAGATAGAAATTATTTATGTTGTTCTAAAACCTAATAGGTAAATTAACTAATTTAATATATCTCAATAAATAATTACATGAAATATTTCTAAAAATATTTAAAATTAAATTACTATCAAAAGAAATTTTAACTTTATTAATATGGAAACATTAGTTATTTCTCTTGTCATAAATATTACTAATAATACCATTATTAACATTTTTAAACACACATTTAAGATATCAGTTTCATGAGCATTTACATTGGTTTTAATCAGATTTCAAAGTCATCAAAGATTGAAGATTTCAAATCTTCAATGTCATAGCAATAAATGAATTTCTTTACCTTTTATATAGTTAATAATTTCATAGCTATTTTTAAGGATAGTAGTTATATCAAAACTGTCAATAGTATTTTTTAAAAATCTTTCCTTTAATAGTATTTTTTAAAAATCTTTCTTAAAGTTTTCAAGATGTAGTAATAATCAAATAAGTATTTGAATAAGTATGTAATCAAATAAGTATTTGAACCATTAGTCTCAGTTCTAAATTTATGGAGATAAGTTGTAAGAATATTGTTCTATTTGTATTTGCTGGATTTTTGTGTTTTTATGATTAAGATGTTATTGATGAAAGTATTGTGTTGATGTGTTGGAAAGAAATTATAAGAATGTTATTCTGCGTGAGTTTGTTTTGGTGTTCAAGATGTACTTGATGGTTGCTGTGTTAAAGAGAAGTTATAAATGTATTATTCTGCTTAAATATGGTGAATTTTATTTGCATTATTTAAGATAAAACTATTGATAGGAGTAAAAACTTGTTTAGATTATTTTTTACAATTACATAAGTATATTTATGTCTAAACAAATCTTTGTCCTTTGTTTACTTTTTTTCTTTTGTTCCATTGGTTGAATTTTTGTTTTGTACTTGTACTTGTACTTAATTTTTAATTTTATACCATCTTGTTATAATGTAACTTACTGTTGTGTGATGATTAGATCCGTAATATTGGTATAGACACACGTTTTTCAATTTCAAAATATAGAATAGTATTGATTATATTATCTCTATTATTTGTTCTTGTTTCTTTTCTATTACTTTGTAATAATTTAATGCTGTTTGATTTTTAAGCTATTTGTAAAATTTTTAATAGTTTTCGGCTGTATTAAATTAAGATTTTGTTTGATGTGTTTAAGTAAATTTCTGGCTTATTTTTATTAGAGTATCTACTTTTGATAATATTTGTAATAAGACATTTATTTATCCTTTTAACCTTTTGATCGTTCCATATGGTCTAGTTGAAGATTAGACAAAATCCACGAGGCCAAAAATCTTCCAGAAATCATAAACGAGATTTAGTGAAGTAATGAAGCCTGCTGAAAGATTACACTTGGCGAAGGCCGGAAAGACTTTCTGCCAAAGTTTCTTAGCTTAAAATTTTTCTCACAATTGTAAGACTCCAAATTTATTCATTAGCAAATCTATAAACGGGGGATTGGATCTCTTTATCGCCCTCAATGCAAGACATCACCAGGAGTTTGTTATGCTATGAGTGAGCGGAGAGGTCTTCTGCAATTCCTATTTTGAATTTTTGAATAGGTTTCAAAGAGGGTGAGAAAAGTATTTGGACCTGATAGAATAGATGTTCCTTTCTTGGCCGAAATAACATCAATTTTACTCTAAAATACTCCTATATGAGACGGAATTCATTGGAAGTAGTTTTCATGTTACTGCGTAAAAGGTTTGAAGGTTTCAAGAATAGAAACAGCATCTCAATCGTCAACCTCAGTCTAATTCTTCAGATGATGAAAAGCACTGCGGCTCTGAGACTCAAATACAGACGAATGAAGTTTCTGTTTTAGTACCAATAAGTAGATCTTATCTGAAAATCTGATTTCCTAAATCTTAAATTTACTAATGAAATTAGAAGCCTTAATGAAGACACCTCTGCCACAAACAATATTTATCTCTGCCTGCCATCAGTAGGTATAAATTTTTAAATAGCTGATTTTGAAATTTGGTAGATGATTTCAAAAACAATTTGGCGTAAATATACAGTCAAATCTTGTTTTTTTTTGCTAGTTTCTTTATGAAGTCTGCTTTAAAAGTGAATGAAAACCATCTAGAATGTTAATAATTGGCTTCAAGGAATGCCTCTCAACATTTTGATCTAAGACTCCCATTAAACGAATCCGAAAAAAAGAGCTGTGTCTTTTCAGTCAATGATTGATTATTTGATCAAAGATAACTGCATGCTCGATGTGTGTGATAACTAAAACTGTAAAGTGCTTAAAACTACATAACAAATCCTATATTTCTAATCTAATTCCATCTTCCAGTTTTATATGAAAAATACCTTTTAGAAGTATTTGGGAGGAGAAGTTAAAGGAGGGTTATAGGACCAACTAAATTATTCCCCTGTGGATCATATTTATAACACTCCCGCTTAATATAGTAGTTGACGCACCGAAGGTGATTTCAGATATGATAATCTCAACTTAGAATTAGACATCTGTTAAACTTCAGTTTGCAACTTGAATTTGATTGCTCTAATTCTGCCAACTTATATTTAATGGTCTCTTGTTTCCTTCCATAAGATGTTGCTTTTCTTTAAGTTGAGAGATTGTAATACAGTTTTGAAGTAAATAAAATTACTATTTATTTTTTGTTGTTTGTTTGAGCTTGATTATACTCAGGATACCTCCAAAAACACCACCGAATTTTAATTTAAAGTGAAGTTAGCGATGGTGTTTAATGGCTTAAGAGCCAGTCGTAGCCATGCTGCTCCAAACGAGGGGAAATTGTGATCTAGGCGTTTGAAATAGAGGAAGGAAAGTTAAAAATGATTGACAAAAAGAATGATCAAAAATACAGAATGATCGCTTGGGTATTCTGGAAGCGCGTTACCCGCTTTTACCAGCTAGTAAATCACAGAGATAGAAAATGATCGCTTGCCTTAAGATCATGATGCCCTAACCTATCTGTAGAAGGTAAGTGCCATAGTTCCTTCCCCTATTTTAAAGTTAAAATACTTTACGTGGGAAATGAAAAATCAAAGCAAATCATTACATTTTGTTGCCCTCTCAATTAAATTTCTATTTTGAAATAAAATAAAAGAAATAAGACGAGATATTCAATCCAGACGCAGTAGAGAGACAGCTTGAAAGTCCGAGATATGCACAGAGATGACAAGACATGCTTTCCATGACTGTGACCTTCATTTAAGGACACAAAAAAATAAATAAAATCGTCGAAGGGTAATTCAATTTCCTCTCGAACGACCGCGCTTTAATCTATTAGGGACTGTCGAGCCGAGAGACTGAAGCAAAACAGGGACCGTCGGAAGAGGAACTAACAAAGGAACAGTTTCGAATAGGTTCTAGAATTTTCTTTCTTTTTTTTCACTTTCTTCCTCACCTAATTGACTTTCCTCCAGAGTTCTTCCTAATTGGAATATGCAAAAGAAGAAAAGTTTTTGAGAAGAATTCTCGGGAGGCACTCCTCATTGTCTGCCAATTTGTCACGCCGTAAAGTCGCAACGGAAACAAAATCGCCAAAAAAAATAATACAGTTCTCTTTCTTTCACTTCTTGCGACACGTAAAGCACACTTTAGGAGAGGTGTTTTCGGAAAAAGACACTTTGAATGCCAGATTCGATAAAAATTCGTCTTCTTGAAGAAGGAAAAGTTGCATTTCTGAGGCACAATGTGAAAAGTAATTATCAAATTATATTTTAGAACGAACCTCAGTTTTTTTTATCGATGAAAAAAATACATCGGACTTTTTTTTCGAATAAAAAGTTTTTATTCTTAATCAACTAGCCATTTCGGATCATTTCATGAGAGGGTTTGTTTTGACAATCGTAATTTTCGTATCTTTGTTTTGTTCATTTAATTTTACTGAGAAGAAAAATTCTTTTGCAAAATTTTTCGTTTCACCCATGGATAATGTTGGATTGTCAATTAAGTGATTGAACATTTCGTCGATAGATGGTTTTATCATGTTCTTTCGTTTTGTTAACATGTTCAAAGTACCTAAACTATATTGTTTTCCTGTTGTTTGGACTTCCCTCTTTCATTAGTAAAAAAATTGTATCAATTAGTTGTTTAATTTCGTTTTCATGCATCCTAAATAAAAAATGGAGAAACAAAATGCGTTTTTCTGACATATTTTATTGTTTTATTTCAGAAAAGACAGGAATGCAACGTGTATGGTAATGAAGTCTTCACAGAAAGGCAGTGCCCAAATTGTTTTACCAAATCTTGTTCTGGTTTTTTTTAATGAAAAACGACTAGGCTGTACAGTTAAAGTTGGCGGGAACTTTCTCAAGGCCATTATCAATTCAGATCCAACACGTAAGAATGCAAGGAAGCTCAATATCGCATACATGGACTAAAAGAAAACCCCGCCTTGCTTTGTTAAGAAACTCGATTTATGGGTTTCTTATGAGATTGAGGAAATTCATTTCACCCGATGCATTATAATCTGCAATTCGCTTTTGAAGCGTAACGAAATTGATCCATTTATGAAACGACTGATAACTGGTGATTAAAGCAGATAGTGTAGAATAATGTTAATCGAAAAATATCGTGAGTGAACCTGTATTAACTAGCCCAGACAACATCAAAAGCAGAGATTTACTAATAGAAAATAATGCTGTCAGTTTGGTGAGATTATATAGGAATTCTGCACTTAGAATTCTTACCAAGAAAACAAACGGCTGATTTAAACGTCTACGTTCAACAACGCACAAAACTGAGCGATGCAATTCAAGGAAAGTGGGCAGAATTGGAAAATCGTAAGTGTATTGTTTCCCAATACTATAGTTTAAAGGCCTACGCATTTTTGGTCACTCGCTAATATTAGGGGGGATAGATCAGAATGTGTTGTCACATCCACCATTTATATCAATGATCTTGGGATTCCAGATTTTCATTTATATTATTATTTCATTCAGATATTTTTTTAAAAGAAAGGCTTCAGTAAATCTGACTTTTCTCACAGCTAATAAAGCTAGTTTTGAAGAGAAAACACTGTAAATTATTTGTACGAGGGTAGCTGAAAACTCCCTTTTTTGATTAGAGAATAGCGTTTCTAAGCCAAGTGGGTTACTATCGTGAGCTTTTATCTATTGAATGAACCCGAAAAACGATGTGACATTGTGTCTTACTTAGGTTAGTAGTTTAATTGCTGCCAAACTTTGAATTGTCACCATTACTGAGACCCTTATTCAATGAAAACCGATTAACAACAAAAACAATTCCTGTGGATCTGCTCCAAAAAAGTCGAAGATGGCCGAAAAAGTGATGGATACGAGTGCTTGGGTTGCGAAGGGAATCGTATACCCGGACTTGTTAGATAAAGCAAATACGAGCAAAACAAAAATATACAATTTCCATTCTTATTCCTAAAACGGTGCTTTATGAATTGCTTTCGTAAGAAACGTAAATATGCATTTGACTTTGAAGTTGAAATTTCTATGGGCGCCTAGAGCGCGGAGCGCTCTTCAAGCCCAAATCTGATGAAATAAAAGTTCCCTTGGATAGGTGATTTTTTCATTTTGAAGAGTAGTATCCTGGGGATGAGTGGTGAAAATGTTGTAAAGATTGGATGAAAAAGTCAGAAGTTATGAGCAAAAACAAAAATTCCAGCATAGCTGGCGCCATCTATTGTAGAGAAAGTCAATTGTTGCTTGTTAGTGAAGAACCAAGTAGGGAATTTAGAACTTGCAGAGGAGCTGGCGTAAGCCTGCTTTGCGATTGGTTGAGAGGTGGAATACTAAGATGCTGCTATTGGCTGTCCTCACAGAAGTTTAATTTACTATATATGTGGTGGGAGGGATTTTCACAGTTGCATTTGACAGCGATCAAGTCCTTATATATAGTTGCTACGGCATATACACAGATTCGAAGTAAGTCAAATACAACCATAATTTGTAAACATATTTCATTTCGGTGTCTTTATCACACAACATATTCTCATTCCGATGTATCATTATTATATCATGTTTTTGTTTAAGCATTCCGTGTTCTTCCTGTGTTTTTCTTCTGTGTCTTTTCATTTTGCGCTTATGTATCTTTGTTTCATGTTCATTTTTGTCAAAAGAAAATTGTGACATAAGACTTGTTGACTCTTTAACTGTTAATACTCTTAAATTATTGATCGAATCAGTGCTGGATTCATTCACATGTCCTCGGGTTTGTTCTATACTTCTTAAAATTCTCCTTCTGCTCCGTAATTGTTGGCGACATCAAAGACTGCGCCAGACTCCAAATTTTTGTTGAATTCAGAACCTTCTCCAAAGTGACTTATTCTCTACTCCTTTTCCCCTTCAGTGATCTATTCATATACTCATCATCATAAAAAAGTTCGGTTCAAAAAAGCATCCGTGATAGAAACAATGTAACACCCTGAAGCATCGTCCATCAATCGTTTTTTAAGAGGTCCATGAGAATGATGTCATACACATGCTAAGAAATCGTCGCCATCACATTTCCTACCATTTTCTCTCTATTTAGATCAGGGGCAACCCATTATTTTAATTGTTGTATGGTTCCTGGTGAATAACTATGAATATCAGTCTTATAGGCGACGACAATTTGATGTGGTAGCCGTCAAATTTATATTTGGCAGGAAATGGCTGAAAATCAATATTAATCAAATAATTAGAGTCAAATTTGTTTTGCAATCATTCGTTAATATCTTAGAAAAAAGTTGGTTTAATGTCTTAGTCCGAATTGTCTTAAAAATGCCATCTATCACCAAAAGCAGTCACTTTTTGAAAGATCTCTTAAGTTTTAAGATAAAACTAAAAGAATAAAAAATAAGAGGGAAAAAATAAAAAAGAATAATAAAAAAAAATCACAAATTTAACCTTAACAATAAAGTATCGAATAAGAAGACACATCTATAAGTGTTTAGGCAGAGAGCTAGACAAAGACTAAAACTTATTTTGACCATCTCGATCTGAGCGCATTATTATGGAATATTTACGGAAGGTGCTCAGTGTCTCGATTGTCTGAGCTTAGTTTGAATTACATATTGCTTTATTGTTATTACTACTAAAATTTGATCGTCAGCTAGCTCTTGCGAATTAATGCTTGTGTACAGAATTCTCAGGACAAAAGTTTCAAAGAAAAGAAATATCAAAAAATGTAGTCAAAAGGGTAAAAATTGCCATTGAAGAAGAAAATAAAAACCATAATCAAAACTGCCGCTGGGAAGCAGAAAATACAGTTACTAGTTCAACCTGAAAGCCTTACAAGAGCTTGAAAATTTGTTTATTAGTTTTGATTTGAAATACTTTAATTTCATGGATCCAGGGAACGGTAAGTGTTATTAAACCTGTAACAGTTTTCAATAACCTTTGTGTACGCTTCCTGCTATGGCATTATTTGCTGAATTTTGAATGGTATTACGGAATTATTTGTCAACTATGCGTTATGGTATTCGATATTTTCCTCTACAACATAATTCTTGAGTTACCAGGAAGCCTTAGTTATTATGTGAAGATATATATATATATATATATTGGTAAAATTTTGTTTTAGTTCGTCATCAATTTTAAATTCTATTTTATACCATCCCCTTTGAATTCTTTAATTTAATGCAGTTTTAAATTAGGTATTTGGTTTTTTTTAAATAGGTGGTATTTTTTCTGGTTTTTTTTCTCTTTTTTTTGTGTCTTATTCTCTTGTTATCGCTCTTATAGCTTTAAAAGCAAAAAGATTTTAAGAAACCTATAAGGGTCTTTTAAAAATCTTTTTGCTTTTAAAGCTATTAATTTATGCGAAGGTTTGATCATTGATATACTTATGGGATATTTCCACTATTTAAACCAGTGACAGTATTAAATAGCTTTATTTAGGTTTTGCTTATTTTTAAAAACTTTTCTTTTTCTGAAATATCTCTAGCTGTCTTTTCTCTTTTCTGATGATTAATTTTTTGTAATTGTTGTGTATTTTTAATTTAAATCTTTAATTTTATAATATTTTTAACTTTAATTGATTTTATTCTTTTAATATGGGTTGATATTTTCGTTCTTACAACATTTATATTTGAACTACTTTGTTTGAAATTTAGAACTTTGATTCCTTTTTTTCATTTCCTTTAATATAGTTTTATGTATCAGTGTACACACGACACACTTGTGCACACTGACGCACACATGACACACACGTTGCATTGTGTAATTTTAGTATATCTTTCAGGTTGTTTGCTGGTAAAGTGTTCGTCAGTTGGTGGTATCATAACCGCCATATAACGCAGGAATCAACTCCAGTATAGGCGATATTAGATCATTCTTCTCGTAGCCTTGTCTTGTGAATTTCAGAGATTTGGCAAAAACTTAATAATAGTAGGAGGCTATCCAAATGGAATTTAGAGATCCTTTAGTTGGACTTTGTTGCTACTCGTCTTTGCAATGTGGACTGGCTTCGGTTCTTTGTCCCATAATTTCCTAATGAAAATGTTCGAGACATAAACATTTAATTTAGAATTGGGTGAACTTTCATGTTCTTGATCACGGTACCACACGCATAGTGTTCTTTCCAGTGAGTGATGTTTATTTTAATCTACTTGTCTTTTCATACTGCTGAATAAGGAATCACAGGCTGAGGGATAAGTTGGTGAGTAGATGGTTTGTGCTTTTGCTGATTTTAGTCTCCTCGCCATGTTCCTGTTAAAATGCAAATAAGGTGTGCTGTTCGTCAATCTTGCTGAAAATATTCATGCTATCATTCCTCTTCTGTGATTCCACAGATTTTCCGTATGGTCTGTAACTCACTATAAATTCCTATGAAAGAAGTTCAACATACGTTTCCGCAAGTTTCTCGAGGACTAAAATAAACACAGTTGTTTTATCGTTATCATCATTTATGAGGCTCATATTTAAAATAATTTGTTACACTTTTCACTTACGTTATCCGTATTGTGTCTCTCTAATTTACATAATAGTCTGTTTGCTGTATATGTTGTTCCTCATAACATGAACTATATGGCATTATTTAATATAAATGCATAAAACATTGTCATTAAAGAAAATTTTTTATACAAAATAAGACACAAATTAAAGTAATAGTCGTATTAAAATCAAGTTTTATTTGAGTTTTATCTGTCTTCAAACACTTTAACTTTTCAAGAGTGGTAGATGAAGCATGATTTATGGTTTGTACACTAACGTACGTGAACAAAACCACGCAAAGAAATTGGGATTAGCATGAATGAAACTCAAAAGTCAGTAGTATTTGTTTTCGAAGTGTGTTAACTATGAATAAGTAGCTTAATCTTCATTTCTTTATAAATATATCATTCATCCAGTGGCATTAACAGAAAAAAAAAAAAAAAAACTCCAAAATCTTCATCATGTAAGAATTTAGTATTCATTTATCCACAAATGCAAGAATATATATCTGATATATGCGTAAAATTTTTTTGCATCACTTTTAAAGCGTAGAAGAAAGGAAAAATCCAGAGAGAAATAAATGTCTGATGGAGACGATTTATCAATTGTCAGCTTCAGACACAATAAACTCACCGAAACATTAACCATAATGAGTTTGAATGTAAATCTAGGACCACTGCGCTTAAAATAACATTCAATCACTTCCATCATTTTTTGCATTTCTGAGAGTCAACCAGTTTTTTAACCAATAGAAACTGTTGAGATTTATAGCAGAACATAAAAATAAAATTTAGTTCAAATAAAATGATTTCGAAGGATTGATATATTGTCTTTAGTTATTTTTAAATAGTTTTTTTTTTGCTTCTCAGGATAAGGTCAATGTTAACTTTTGATCAAGGGAATCAACAGTGATATAGGTATTGGAATATAGATAATCCAGTTTCTCAATAATGCAAATGTAATCATATAAACTACGTATATTAGTCTATCGTACGATACATATCGTATTTAAAAGATATCTTAGTGAACTGAAAATTATTTCTTGTTCATGTGATATTTTCGAAAAGAAGCTTAAACTTGCAACCTTTTGTATACTCACTTTTCTCTCTTAGCAAAAACAATTAAATCACAATCTTTGATTCAGATACACTAATGTAATTGAAGCGTTCTAGTTTTGATTTTCCGCTTTGTAATAGGTGTCAAATTGGTTTTAATGCAAACAAAATACTTTGCCTTTTGAAAATGCAAGGTATTTTTACGTTTTATATTTTTCAATTTCAAATTTATTTACTCTATTATATTCTTTTCTTACAATTTCAAGCCTTTTACTTACCTATGTACTTTTATTATTTTTCATATTGTTTATTTATCAATATATATTAAATCTTAAAATTAACAATTTTCAAATTTGATTTTACATTTTTAACTCTAGAGTATTTAGACGAAGCATAACTGTTAAAATTGAAAAATATTTATATTGCCATCGTTCGTACATTTAATATAGGATATTTATAATCTCAAAGAAAATCTAAAAAAAAATCAATATTTACTATCCGTTAAAAGTTCTTGAATTTTTGCATGCTATTATTTTAAATGTTAGGCTTGTTTCACAGTTTATTTTGTAAGGTTGACTGACATGAAGGAGTTAATACTATAGAATATTAATATATGGACAATGAAGGAGTTAATACCAATTAAGATTTAGCTATAAAAGGAGTGATCCTTTATTATTAAATTTAATAATCATTATTAAATCTTAATCAGATCTTTACCAATATAAAGCCAATTTTGGCTATATGAGCTATCAGTTGATTTCTTTTATCTTTTCCTTTATCTTAAGATTTTATTTCTCATTACTTTTGGTTGATTCGTTTGATTTTTCCTAAGTTTGTCGATAGTTGACTTTTGAATTTGTAGTAGATTAAAGAATGGGAACAGAATCTAATATGTTAATATATGGTTCTGGTTCACCACGAAGCATTATGGACAATAACATCAATATAACATCAAAATAAATAGCTACCAGATAAAATGAGCTGATTTAGGTTCACAGATATATGGTCTTCTGATTTATTGGATCCATTGTCGCACGTTTTTTACTCGATAGCTGCTTTATTTTCTTAATGACCATGGAAAAACAATTATGAATACTCATAGTAATATATAAATAAGCATAACGAAAACTTAATTTTAAGTAACAGCAATGTATAGTTTATCATACTCAGAAGAGTAGAACTACATAGCACTAATAACATTGCAAGAAAAGTTTTAATTAAACATGTTGAAGAATTTCAAATTGTTTAGAATTATAAAGGAATGTGATGTTTGAATTTAAGGGAAAAAAAGATTGAAAAGAAAGCTGTTGATTATTCAATATACACATCAATCAATAACCTCCGAGATAACATTGAACTTTTTTTTTTGCAAATTTTTTTGCCCATCAACAGCCTTTATTAATCACCTTTTAGGGTGATACAATCGTTCCAACGCTTTCCAAATCTTTTTTTTTTTTTTAAACAGCTTTCTGAATCATCGACTCGTTGCTTTTGTTCCATCAAGCAATCGCTTGGCACCACTTGGAAAAACCTTTTTCACCATCATAAAACCCTTTCAGTAAATACACTTCCATAGATATCTGCGTACATTTCAGCAATCCTAATGAGCTTCACTTTACGATCTTTCATTAATTTTATCCTTCTACTCCATGATTTCCGGTGATAACGGTTCCCAGATCTACCGAGCGTTCCGCGTCATTTGTATCGGTACGACCATCGTTTAAACTTCGGCAAACCACCGACAAATCGTTGCTTTTTGATGACAAGAGTCCGCCGGGTACTTTCAATCCAATTGTTTTCGCTTGACTGTTTTACCATTAAAACAATGTTTTATCAGAACATGAAACTCGTTTTTCATTTTAAACAAACTACAAAACGATCTTTACTCAACTCGATAACTCAGCTGCTATCTCGTCCGATCGACTTAAAATTTGACAGTTTCAAGCAAGGTTATACTCTAGAAAGACCTGGTTACTGGTTTTCATATGCAGTCTCTGGGTTAGTCTGCAAGTTGATGATTGATGTGTTATGTGTCTAAAGCGATAACGGCATTTTTCTATCATTCACTCCAAAGAAATTTTTCTAAGGTAGGAAATCGTCCTTTACTTGTGAGATTTTCCCATAAAGTAATCAAAATTCAGTACTAAGAGAAATGCTTCCCCTCTTCCTCAAGTTCATGAACCATGGCCTTTAGTACTCTTCCTGTCATGGAGTATCATTATCCACCTAAGAACGCTGCTTGGAGTACGTTCAGGAACGTTTAGGTTTATCTGTAACTGTAACATTTACAGAAGATATATAACAAACAACGTACCCAATCTCGCTTTCAAAAATTGTCATGAATATTCCTTTGAGCTCTCCTCTTCATTAGGGTGTTTGAAGTTATATTCCATACCACCTGTAAATAAAAGTTTTATGTTTCAGCTCTTTTCTTTTTATTCATTTATCTAATTTTGAACTGATTACTAGAGACAGGTCCTATAACAAAATATTCTTTAAGCTTTTCATTATGAAATATCTTTGCAACAACAATTTACTTTGCGTATCGGGTCATTTGGTCATAAGTCATTTGAAAACTGTCGTCTGGAGATGTGATCTATATTCACACGTTTAACTATCGAGCGTTTCAGTTCAAACCAAAGTACAGGGCGTTTCTTATTCCCGAATAAAAACTAGTGTTTTGGTACACGATAACTCATTTACTAAACATCCTCGAGTTCGCTGTTGAGCAATTATTTTGGAGACAGGATCATTCGTTAAGAGCGCGGATGGTTTGAACTATTTTAGAAACCCATAGATTGTTGTAAGGCAATTTTGTTAAAGCTATTAATCTTGTGGTCTGTGCACAGTTTTGTTGAACGTAAACATGAAAAGAATTAGGTAAGTAAATACGTATTATTTGTATTATTTTTATACTAATCCAATTTTATAGAAGTCATGTTTTCTTGTATTCTAACTAAATGGATAATCAAATTAAAAGTGATAAGAAAATTCCCCATTGGATGCGTTAGCTTTATTTTCGACTTTAACTCGCTCAAATATATTTTTCCGTTTATTTTCCCAATGCAGATAAATAAATAATATTAACCTATGCACAATTTCATCTAAAATATTTTATTTCTATAGTTTTGAAACAAATAATTAAAGTATCTACTTTTAAAATGAACTTTCATGTTGAATAAATTATTTCCAAATATGTATAAATAATACATAAGTAATTCCAAATAACAAAGAAAAATAATCCATTTATAAAACACAGATAGAAAAGCAATAATTAACTTTTTAAAACGTCAATAGAAAGGGAAAATGACAGTCGAGGATGAGCAAATGACGAGGAAACAAATTTATCAAGGAGTTTTGTAATGCTAATTCATTATTAATGAATGAATACTAAACCTTAATTTTGGTTACGCAATTAATGTTATTTTATGTTGATATTTTCACATATGATAAAATGACTTGATTAATTTAACAAAATTCTGATTTTACTCATATATGAATGGATTTAGGATTCTTTCAGAACTTCTGGATTATTCCATTTTGTATTGTTTTCAATATCATATTATCTTGTAAAGTTTCGTTACTTTTATTTGATTTTAGAAAATAAATTCATAAACTATTTTAAATAATTCAAAGCTAACAAGTGTGTTTAATCTGCTGATCTAGAATATTTGATCACAACAGTAAGTCTTATGAATTAAACTGAATGAAAGAATTTCCAATATATATATATATATATATATAATCATGCATTAGTTTAAGGTGATATTTCTACAACATGAGGACTATTAAGGTCGAATACCGTAATTTCGAATCTAGTTAAGATTTTGGAGATGTGGATTAATATTTTTTCAACTGTCCATGTACAAAATACGTTCATCTAAGAAAGATACACCAAAGGAAACTTGTGGATCAGCAGCCTTATTCACCATTATATTGTGCATTTTTGATTAATCAATGATCTTAAAAAAAGATTCAGTTACATTTATTACGAGTTCTTTTTACCCATCTGTGCTTTTGAGATCTCTTGTCAGCTTATCCTTGTTGGTATAATTTTTATTTATGTTTTTCCTCTTTCAGTAAATATATTATCTTACTCTTTGTACTGTTATGAAATATGGTCTTTATTGAATGAAATTTATATATATATATATATATATATATATTTATATATGTGTGTGCGTGTATAAAAGCTTATACTTTACGAATAAATCGAATAAATGCGTGTCTATGAAAATATGTATATAAGTGTTTTTGAGTATATACACTTTTCATTCTCTCCTGCCGATTTAGATCACAGGGACACTTATTATTTTCCCTCTTGTTTATAACTTCCTTTGTTATCTCTACTATTGTTTTGATTTTTTGCGCCATATAAGAGCGTAAAGTCCGTAATTTGTATATATGTTATATCTTAACTAATGTAACTTATCTCTAAGATCCTACTAAATGCTGGTTGTCTTTCCGCAAGGTCGGTCTACTTACTTCAAATTTTTGATGGCCGAATGTAGTCTCCCTGGTTCAATGAATGAAGTGAGAAGGACTGCACCTGGACTGCCATTTCACTTTCCTAACCTTCACATCACCAAGATATTTAGAACCTCAATTTCATTTAATGTGAGGTAGCATTCATTTTTTCCACTCGACGTGTCTTTGGGTTGGGGTAGGAGCTAAGATCTGTGACTCGATTTGATCACCATCGAGTGAAACTGTCAGAATTTCTCTTGATTAAAATCATACTACCCCTCTAAAATATTCAAAGGAGGGTGAGGGAAATATAAGACACCAAGGTACTGCCAAGACTCAAGTGTCAACGGTGTTACCTGACTGTGGTTCAAAACGACGAATTTTGTCGCATAATATAGGTTATACGCAGCAGACGTCAAATCTTCACGAAAGACAACATGTTGGGATAAGCAAATATTTTGCAATGGAACACCCCAGGTGGAAGTAAAGTTATTTACAATTTGTATAAAAAGGAAAATTGTACACCGAGTTTCTCATTAGGAAGTCATAATCGAAAGTGGGATTTTGTACATAGGTTTGGTAATAACTCATGCAAGAAGGAAGAACTTCTACCAAAATGTGTTGGAATTTATTTGTGAAGTAATCGTGGTGTCCTTGAACTGTGTTCTCTCATTTAGCGATATTTCTGCTTGTGTCGGCCTTGATTGCACGACTGTTATGTGAATAGGGAGTCGATGGGTTCGGGAGGATCACACAAAATACTCTACAGAATCTCGGTGGCCCACATGAGAGGACAGATATATTGTCTACCCGGCCTTGGGGGACATACACTTACGTCATGTACCATGAGTCAAAACCATGATTTGTTTGCAGGACGACAAGTCTCCACACGGTCAGAGCAACAACATCTGAAGCACCACGGATTGTTGCAGCTTTTTTTGATGCTTCAACAGAGACTGGTGTATCTACAATGTTGTGTTGAATGATGGCCATGGACTCAGGAGTGGTGCTATGCCATCTTTTCAGACGAATTTCGAACATTCTCCTTTCAACATCAAGGTTGACTTATCGTGTGAAGACATAGAAGAGAAAGAACATTTCCTTCCTTTATTCGTCATCGTTATACGGGATTGGAACCTTGAGTGAGGGCATGGGGTGTCATAGGTATATATACCGTAATCTCATAGCCTGTAATTCAGCCAGCCACCGTTACATTTCCGACTTGTTAATGTCCGTGAATATCTCATATCTCCTTTCTCCAAGGCAGATCCCGTTTCCAGTGTCAAAGTCATATAGAATGGTACATCCTTTTCTGTTATCCAAGCTTAAATGCACTCATTGCCTTACTAAATTAAAACCGCCATTGCTAACCGGGGTTGAAGTTCAGGGTACGTAAGCGATGGGTGTCCAAAAAAATACGGAAATATGGCCAAAAGATATCAGGTCATCAGGTCATATATAATCAGGTCATTTTCCCATTATATTGTATATGTACAATAAATAACAATCTTCCTGGTGCAGCACTTTTTAAGGGCAAGCAGTGCATGCGTATTTGAACACATGTGTGTATAGCGAGTGCTCAAATCATCTCATTAATTTAATCATTTGAAAGTCTTCCCTTGTACTGTTTGAATGTACTAAAGATTTTGGCTTGTTTTGAAGTTTTTTTTTAAAGTTCATGAATTCAAATGACTTCACTATTTTAGTCGTAAAAATTGACCTGTATTTCTTCGTCTTTCTTTTCCATTCCTCTTTTAAAGTAATTTAAATATCGCTTTTTTATTTTTTAAACACAGATCATAATTAACACTTCGAAATCTTCATTCTTCTAATTTCAGACACACGATCCATTGTAATTCACCCAACTGCGTTGCTGCTTTAAAGAAGTTAAAACAGTGATGGAGGAAGTTACAACTGATTGCGGGAACCCGTAGTAGTTGACGCTGATAATTAAGTTTCATTGAAGTAATTTTTAGTGAAGAGCTCATTTGGGAATAACATCGGCTTTATGGTTGCATCATTTCCAATATACGAATTTTTCACTTTCATAAGAAAGAGGCATTTTATTCTAAGTATGAGGGTTCTGTTTTAAGTATCATGTATATGATTTCAGTATACATGATACTTAAAACAGAAGCATCATGTATATCTCTTCTATGTTTTTTACTTCCGAAAAAATATGTATTGGATGAGGGTCATTGGGTTAAAATAAATACCCCAGAACATCATCCTAAGCAACTCCCTCGACGTTCCCTAAGAGTTATTTGATTACTCTTGGAGTGCGCAAACTCACATTTTCAGTTGCTCCCTCCCCTCCCCTTTCCCGCAGACGACCTAATCGAGAAATATGGACCCTTTTATCTTCCTTCTTCTCGGCAAAATACCTACATCATCAATTTGAGGAAGACGACCACTTTAATAATTCCCTTCTTTCCTGAACGTTTGAGAGGAAGGAGGGATTTGAGAATTACAGAACTGGAGGGAAAAATCGTTTGTCATTTTGAGAACCGTTACAAATTATCTACTCATATCTAAAAGGATTATTCTTTAGAAAATGGAAACTATCATTGTTCAGGATATATAAAAGATTAAATCGAGTATGTTCTTACCCACTCGATTCTTCAACCCTTCTTTCTTTATATTTCATATCCGATGTATTTTTTTGTTCCGTATGTACAAGGTATTTATAAATTTCTAAGGACTAATAGGAAAAATAAGGATGTATAGATGGGAGACAAAATAATGGAAACATCTATTGAAGTAGAAGCGTAAAAGAAGATTGTATGCAAATTTTAGTATGATACAGTTGTCACTGTTTTCTATGTACACGAATAGGGTAGAAAATTATCTATCTAATTTAAAGAGCACAGTTACAGATAATACACAGGTTGGATAACCTTATTTTAAAACATCAGACATCAGCGATTTTCAGAAAGGCATGATTCCTGGTGCTCACTTAGAAGAAGTTTCAAATTATATATAAACCAGTCAATATGAAAAGGTATAGTTCAAGCATAATTATTACTAATAAATAACTGAGATATTTAGATAAAATTTACTCTTAATATTAATTGATTCCTATGTACATAATGGTGTAAATAGCAGTTATACATGTTGATTTGTTTGGCTTCAGAAAGTCATATATTGAAGTAAACCGCAATGTAAAAAAATTTCTAATTATAATTCTGGGATATCGTAAATTTTTAATTATTAATAAAATTATCAAGATAAAAACCTCATTTTTATTTATTATTCTTAAGATTACTCTTAGCTAATCACCATCCACAGTTAAATATTTCTCTCAGCGTTTCTTGACTTTTCGAAAGGCAACAATGCAGAATTCATCAGATTTTCAACTTTATCTTCTCCATACTACGGATAACTTCAATTTATAGCATCCTTAAACCGAAAATATCATATAAACCAGTCAATATGTACTTAACAACATTACAGATTACTTTACAACTGTACTTTAAAACATTATATACATAAGAGTCAATTAATATGCAGAATAAATTTTATTTCTGTTATTTCTTTGAAATAGAAAACTCTTAAGATGCCCCTACGTATTATGGATGTCTAAAATAATGGCTAGGCATCTGAAAGAACGATGTGTTTCTCCTAAATGGGGAAACTGTGGACTGAAAAGGAGATTCTCAGACTGAGACCATCAAGCAATGCCTTGAATTATAGACCAAAAACGTAACTAACGTAATGAGAAAATAGCTGCAAGGCTTAAATATCAGTCAAGAAGATCCAATTTTAAGGAGAACAGTTCGTCAGGAGCTTCAAAGATTAAATTTTTATTGCCATGTTGGAAAGCGCAAGTCCTTCATCTCTTCACCATTGTAATCATCAATAGCAAAAAATGATTCCAATGATGCAGAGAGTGTCAAAACTGTCACCTTGATGACTGGAAAAATCTAATTTGATCGGACGAAACGTCTGTCATCTTTTCCCCACCACAAACAGAGATTTTTCTTTTACAGTGGCAGAGTTTTCGTTTGGTGACGTTTCGTACAAATATTCTATTCTGACTGCCTGGTTCTAAAGCATGGTGACGATGTTTGACGGTGTGGGGTTCCATTTCGTGACATTCTTTAAGACCAATAGTCATTCTAAAGGTCCGAGTAAAAGCCCAAACCTCTCTGAACGTTCTCCAGGATCGCGTCTATCTAGTGGTGCAGACAACCCTATTTTGTTTCAGGTGGAAAATATTCCCCTTCATATAGAAAAGTGCCTTACAAATAGATTTAATGAACATGAGGATGAAATGAAACACTTAACTGGTGCCTTCTGGCAGCAAACCTTCACATTATTTAACGTTTTATAGTAATTAACTTGAATGAAAAGTGAGAAGGTGATTTCCTGCACATTCCTCACTAGTACATTTGGACAATATTTTATAGAAAGAGTAGTATAAAAGGCCATTATATCTCATGTGAGAGGTATATATTCATCTACCCCACATCAAATTGTTACAACAAATCAATAGAATAAATTCTTCAAATAACAAGTGTTTTCATTTCCATCAACCACTTATGTTTAAAATAAATTATTTTAGCAATGATTTGAATAAATACAGTGGTATAAATTTAATATAATGCTGGTTGCCTTTTAATAGCTATAACATTGCTTAACTAAAGAGAATGCTATTTTTCTCATTATCTGTTAACGTGCGCGCATGCAAAGATTTTTTTTAAATTTGATAAAACCAAAAATTTTAGAAAATAGGTTCATAATGCCGTATACAGTTAACATTTTGAGTGGTTATGGAACTGGAAAAGAAGATTTCAATATCCATGAATTCTGTACGGAAAACTAAGGATGTTTAAATATTTTTATTACAGTTGTTATTTTGAATTAGAACAAATATTACGCAGTATATAAAGGGCTTTTAAAAGTACAAACGAGATATTTTTACTCATTTTTTACGAAATACTTTACATTTTTGAGTGTAATGCTCGCTATAAAATATTATGTCTTTATTTGTGTTTATTAGTTATTAGATGGTTAGATTTTAAGACATTTTAGTCGTTTTTGCCTATTTAATTACTGAATTTATTATTAAACTTTGTCTCTTTCTCTCTCAATTTCTATCAAAAATTCTAACACTGATATATTTTAATAGAATTCTATTAAAAAAATTGCAACTGCATACTGTATTCCAAAAGCTAATTAACGAAGCATATAATTCGGGACAGTGAATATCTAGTGATGCAATAATTTTCACCCATAATGTTTCAACTGAATAGCGACAACAAATAACTGGTGATAAAAAAATCTGTATGAACCTCCAGGCCAATAATATTTCTAAATTTATGCATTTATTTAAGCATAAATAAGATAAATACGTTCAGAATACACATTATCAGTTGATAGTTTTTCAGAAATCTCACAAACAACTAGCAGAAGCAGGAGAAATAGTTTCATTTTCCATTCGAGAAAAATACGAATCCAATATCTCCCGCTTGGACAGTTCTTTCTTCCATTTAATAGAACATTTTCTTGTGAAAGTGCGGGTAAAATCACCGGAGAAATGTTCGAAAAATGTAAAAGGAGTCCATTGGTGAAAACCTTTATTGACTTCCAAAAAAACGGGTGCGTAAATAAATGATAGGGTTTCGTTCGAGAAGCGTGTTTGAATTGAATTGCCCCTTAATAGGGGCTCAGGGAAGAGTTTCGAACGATAGAAATCTTGGGGAAAAAAAACTTCTTTTGAGAAGAGAAGGATATTTAGCTTGATCCGTTTTAAGTTCATTTGAAATGAAAGCGCCTTTCTCCTTCTTCTTTTTTTTTTTTGAAACACATTTGTTTTTAAGATATTACCCTCTACTTCGTGGAAAATGTTAAATTATAAGTAAGGGAGTTTTGACCTTTTTCTTGAAAACTTACCTTTGGTGTAAAACAGATGAGTCTCAAGAGAGAAAATAGCACGAGAAACAATATCCTAGCTAATGCTCTTTTATAAATAATTTCACATCGTTAACTATCTGGGCTCTATTAATTTGTATTATCTTGATTCTGAGATAAAGAAACAGATGTGAAAAAGGTAACTGTATGTTGCAAACAACCGAGTAAAATTAAGATTAATTGCAAAATACCCGTCTACTAATTCAAAATAAGCTTTGGAACATTGTGGCATTTATTTTAAAAATAAACTCAAATAATTAATTTAATTATATTCTTTATAATTTTTACTCAGCTTCATCTGCTACGATTTTTCTAAGAAATTAATGTTATCTAAAATTCATTATCAGAGCAAAATGTTTAAAATACAAAATAAAGCAAGTTTGAGAGGAGGGGGCTCAAAAAATTCCCGTTTAATGAATGATATATTAAGAATGGGAAAAAAGAAATTTGATAACTTAGTACAGTATCATCTCGTCCAATTTTTACTTTCCCCCCTAAAAGGTCTATGAGTATGATTCCCTTTGCATCCCAGAAAATCGTCACCATCACTTTCCCGGCCGTCTTCGCCTTCTAAGGAACAGATTTACCGGAAGAAATCCATTATTTTAGTTGTTCCTCGTTTTCTGGTTTATATTAAGGAATCTTAACTCAGCCACGAAGACAACTCGATGTAGCTTCAACCGAAATTAACAAATGAATGAGTGTCACATTTGTTTTGGAGCCGTTTAACAAATAACAGATATTCATTGGTAACACAAACTTGTCTCAGCAGCGCCATCTATCTTCAAACATCCCTCTTTAAACTACCCTCTTATATTCATATCTATTCCAAAATATCAAAATACGGATACTTAATTATTTTTTTTATTTTTGCATGGTTGATTTATTCTTTTTGGGTTTCATTTTATGTGTCCATTATTTGTTTAAAACATTACACTGAATGCTTTAAATTGTTGATTCGGTTTTTGTTTCGTATTCCTTAACTTCCACATTTGTCTGTGGAAGAGTCAACTTTTAAAAAGAAAACAAATGTTGCACCGTGAAGAGATGATCATGTCATATGGACGTGTCTATTTCTAGTTAATTAACTTATTTCAAAATCCTCGAGGAACGTGAGACGCATAAAGTAATTAAAAAATATTTTTTACCCCAAAACTTCATTCACAAAGATAACGTGATAAAAATGAAATTTCGAAATGTATAAGGGTACTGTTTCTCAACTAGTAATTAGAGTTAAATTAGATTATAAGAATTTAAGATATTTTCTGACGAACGTTAGAAAAATTAAAAAAAGAAATCTCGAAGCTACATTTTCTTTCGTTTCATTCAGTGCAAATGAATTTACCCAAGAGACAAGATTTAAAATGATTTTAATCTACTTTTTAAAAAAATACTAAATGATTTCTAATTTCTGCGAACTGAAGAACTTTAAATTTTACTTTTAAGAGGGAGAAATTCACTTAATACTGTACATTTTACACATAATTTCTATGGCTGAAATTTAAATACTTTGCATGAATGATATCCTTTGGAATAAATGAGAGCTTTAATTTTGAAAGGGGCTATCTTTCGGATTAACAGAATGGCTCTTTGAAAAATTTCGTATTAATTTTTGTTTTTCCAGTTCATTGAATAACAGCTTATTTTACGATTTCCCTGCAGATGTATTCCTAAAAGTGAATAGAATTCAGGTGAATGAAGACTGGGGTTTGAGGAAATGATCGAATGTATAATGAAATTTGTAGAGATAATTAGTTGGGTAAATGTAATTTTCTTACGCTGGATGTAAGATTCATTGCCTTCATGCAGACCTCATTATCATTTAAGAATGGATTAAATGTAATCAGTGGTCATTAGAACAATACTTGTCTCGACACTTTCCAGTCTGTGATTTCTCGCAAAATACTTTGAAATTCAAATTATATGTATTGTGAAAACAACTTTACCTAATGTGCTTCGATTGAAAGAGTCGTCTTTAGGATATTCTTGTATGAGGGGCGATATAAGAATAAATTGATTTAATATTTCCCGATGATCATTGCAATATTTGTGATTCATTGAGAATGCGCTCAGTGCATTTTTGCTAGTTAAAAGACTTAATTGGTATTAATTACTGATCAGGTATGGAGTTGTGTGCAGTGATATTTAAAAATAAATTCGAAAAAAGACGTGTGAGATGACTATAAAATAATAATAACCCTAAATGCTCTTGCAAGTATAAAGTTTTAAGTGAGAGGATTCATAAATTAATCATATTTAGCTTGTATAAATATCATTTAAATTTCATTACCCATAACTTTCGTTCCTTCTCCCTCCCCCGGAGACGAAGTTGAGTAATGCAATCAGCTTACTATATTCGCAGAATTAAAATATATTATTTTCAAACAAAACAAATATTTTCTTCCGTCGGTTCATGGAAACTATCAGGGTTCTATTTCGTTGAAAAAATTACATAACGTTGCGTTGCAAGAACTAGAGATTGTATTATTTCTATACCTAAAACTTAAATAATACAGTCAAACTTCTTGACAGAAAATGTCAAAACTCTTCCAAATTCTATCGTTTTGGAATGCCAACCACACTAAAACAAAACAATAATTATTAATAAGGTAAGGTACATAATGAGATTTTAGGCTTTTCCATCCAAATCTTGAACTTTTTTATCTGGCTTAAGTTTTAAAGAACTTCTCAATAACTGGTATAATATGAAGAAATTTATCTCATTTAATGTATGTATTTTTGAGAAAAATTCTCTTTTACGGATGATTCTAGTATTAATAAACTACATTTAAAGATTTATGTACTTCCCAATTTATATTTTTTCAATAAAATGGAATAATTTACTTCAATGTTTAAAATTTTTTTTATCCTTTTACAAAAAAAAACAGAGCTGGCTTTACCTCAATTAATCCACTAATATAGAACAATAAATAACTGTCGGTTATGTATTTCATTAGTGTGAATATCTATTGAAATCAACTAATTTACAAATATTGTCGATTTCTTTAACCACGCGTATTAGAAAGCGCAGTTTTCAAATAGTTCTGTGTAGGCTTATCAATCGTTAATTAATATTATTTAATGATCAAACAAATTATCAATTCGGTATCAACTAAACGAAACATTCTAAAGAAGTACTTTCTAGATACATAACAGGGAAAAACTAAACCGCACTTGACATTTATATTCATATTTCAAGATAATGGTTTTAAAATAACTTAAAACAGCTACTCGACTTAGGTAATCATTGAAAAAGAACATTTTAAAATTACAGACATTATCTCAAAAATGGCACAAATGACAAAAAGGCCTTTGTTATACGTTTCATTTATCTAGAAGTTATGATAAAAATTTATATATGGTATGACATAGTATGCATCACACTAAATATTTCATGTCATAAAATTTAGCTCCTTGGAATTATGCACTCACAACTCATTCTACTGAAAAATTCCTCAGATGTTCTTTTAACGCTACATATATAGTTATAAATAGATATAGAATAGATAGTAATAAATGTATTTATATTTTTATATATTAAACACGCCCCCCCGCCCCCAAGAAATTACATTAACTTTTCTAATCTAAATCTAAATTTATTCAAAAATTCTTTCTTCGAGTTAAAAGCGACTTCCATTTCATCATCTATGCATTTGCATTACACATCCTTGTGACGAAATGTAATTAGGAAAGCGAGTGCATTATTTTAATTAATAAGAAATCTTTTCTTCACGTTTATAAGATAACATATATTTTAATTATAGTAACGTATAGATCTGTTCTGAATCAAATTTAATTATTCATATTAATTAAATTATTTGGCTTATAGAAATTAAAACTGGAATTACTCTAGTACGAGTAAATTAAATTCTGAGTTCTAAAAATTAGGCTCAGACCTGACACATTCAATTATGCTTACAACAAATTTGATAGAAGGAAAATCAATTACTTAAATTGAAATACAATTCACATCAATAATGAATATTAATTTGATTATTATTATCTTATTATTTCAACCCCTTAGCTGAAAAGAAATGATTCCTCTGTATTTAACAATATGCCAGAGTTGATTATATCAGCTCAGGTGTCATCTTCGCTATTAAAGCTTTGATGACTATTATAGAAATACATTCGTCAGAAGAATGTATTTACAATTAGTCTTTTTTTCGTTTTTTTGATTCTTAGCAAATTGTTCTCAATTTACGATACTTTATGCTTTCAACACGTTTTAACAAAGATAAATTAAAATGAAATTTTCAAACTTATGTACACAACTTTATTTAACAAAACATGTTCTTTTTCTACGCGAATTAACTAATTATTAATTAAAGTTGTGGCTGAATGGTCATAGTTTCGAGCTCACGGTGAATGTTCTTTCCATCGAGTCGTAGAATTGATTTCTGATTCCATTTAAGAGTCTTCGTCCTTCAGGTAAGGACGGGGATCGTGGACGCACGATACTTTAGATATCTTTCTTTACTGTCTTTGATAAATACAGGTGAAGCATCTTTGTGATACCTTAGCAACCCTTCTCTACTTTTGACCTTGTTTAATATCAATGATTTAAAAAAAATTTCTTATTTTTTGAAGAACCTAGATTCAATTATACCGTACTTGGCGTAGCATGGACACTTCTGGATTTTGCGTCATTAAATTCCACCATCACTCTTCACTCGCTAAAACTCATCGTATAGAGAGATTGTCTAGGCTCTAAGTCCTCTCCTTCACGTGGTGAGGAAATTTGGACAGGTGAGTTTCAGCTCATGTTTCGTCCTCATCACTTGATCGAAATCAAAATTTTCAGATCTGTCGCCAATAGCTCTTGCGTTTCTTTAAAGAGCGATGTTAACAAGCAATCAAAATCCCAATTAATGTTGCGCTCAGATGGAAAACGAAGCTTATCGATTAAGGATAACGAAATTTCGAACTACGAGCAAGTGATGAGGAGGACACCTACGATGATACCTCATTTTTCTAATTCTTGCTTCCTCTAGTATCCTCGCTCCCTTGAGGACTTTGAGCCGCAACAATCTGCCTAGTTATCTACACTACGGATCCTTATTGGAATCAAGACTGGAATTCATAATTCGATTTAAGCATTGCTATTTTTTACACTACTTCAGAATTAATTATAAAATATGTACGTATTTGTCATTAAAACCAAGAGGGCCTTAAAATATTTGTTAGCTTATAGCATAGAAGTTTTTCGTTCTTGCTTGCTATTGTTATTTTCTAATTAAAATTATTTCAATTAATTTATATTTCCTGCCAAATAAAATGATGATTTAGTTTTTTTGCTATTAAATACAAAGCGTCATTAATTTCTTAGTATTATTTAATACTGTAAGTATGACTAAGAGTTTTATTTACCAAGAGTTATGTTAAATTAAAGTAGCTTTTTTTAACTATGTACGAACATTATAACTGACACAATAAAATTTGTCTCTACTTTTTTTTTACTTAAGGCCGCCGTTTTAGCGTTATTCAAATATTTATATGGTTTAGATATTTAATACCTTGAATTTAACTTAAAAATAACTTTTTCGTCATAATTATTTTCCTAAGTAAGTTAAATTTCATAAAAGTTTAAGACTTTTCAAACTAAATCTTTCATCTTTTTAACCTTTACTTCTATTTTTAGCTTTCTGTTCCATTTTGTATTCAAATGCTCTTGAGGATCATCTGGGGTCTCTTATTTTTTCCGATTTTGTCTTTTCTCTTCATATTGACACGCCTCTAGGAAATACTTTTTTGAGAAACTTCTTCTCTAACTTGAATAATTTCCCTTTTTTATGGTTTCTACTTGACTATTCTGCGGTTGCCCTCTTCATACATTTTGAGGTCTTAAAATTCCTGTATCAATATTACGAATTCTTGACTTATTCCGGTAACTATTCTGACAACAGCATATTATATTTGCAATACCCGTATTTATATAATAAATCTCAATAAAATATATTTTAACTGTGAAATTTTATAGTAAAATAAGGAAATCAAATGGAACAAAGTGAACCCTGTAGCCTAATTGTCATTGTCTAGAACCTGGAGACCGACGTTGTTTCCGACTATTCGTAAGTTCGAGTTGTGATGCTTCTAAAGACCCGTCGTATAGCGGGGCTGATGCGCGTGGTGCATAGACGTGAAAGTAAAGCAACATTCTTTTTATAAATTAAATAACACAACTAACAATACACTATATATTTGATATTTCTCATATACACATTACCTAGAAATTCTAATCCTGGAGCAACACTTATAGTTCTGAGTGAGGGTCATCAATATGAAGGGTAATTAGATGCTTAAGCATACACCACACTTCAATTGACTCAAATAAGGAGGTTGTAAATGAGACAGGACAGTGTAATATTTGAAATATTAATAGTTATTTGTTATTTAATATATTATCTTGCACGCCAATGTCATTCGTTCAGGTAGAACAAAAAGTAAGTTAATTTAAAAAAGAAGAAAATTAATAGTTAATGATAACTGGATGTATGCATCTTATAACACTAAGTTATGTTGTTAGATTGGAACACAGTGATGAAAAATAACTGTCGAGTATCGTCTTGGACGACTACAAGCAAGGTTCCCTCATTTAGAAAATGACAAATCTTTTGGGGCGATATATCCTCTACTTAATCAATATGAGCTCAGAAGATTTGAGTAATCAATGGAAGGAAGGGAATCCATGCAGCACAAGGGGAGGTGAAGAGTAGTTGACGGGTTGCTGTGCTTGTCTGATAGCTGCACGGGTATAAATACTTATACTGGGTCGCACGCAGAATACTAGTAATTTTCACAACTTAGTTGTTCTGTGCTCCACCTCGTGACGTGGTGAGAATGCGCAAGTCGTTTGTGACGCCTCATCGTATTGTGAGAAAGTGGCTAATAGCTTAAGGAGGGACGCCGTAAGGACCCACCGTGTAGCGGGACGGATACACATTAAATATATAGAAGCTCCAAGTCCTCACGATGTCATGAAAGTATGAAAAGGGAGGTGCCAACTTAGGTGTTGTCCTCGTCATTTGATAAAGTTCAGAAGTTCTCGTGTTATGTCTAAGTGCTATGTTAATAAATATTCAGTCAATCAAATGAAGCTAAAATTTAAAAAAAAAAATATTAAGAAATGAAAACAAAAAAAAAATTATATTCTTTCACTCTGTCTTAACAATATGGGGCTTTCAGATAAATTTAATATCGTAAGTACACGCTGCTTAATATCATGAAGTTAAGAAGGTCGGATGCTGTTTCAATTAGAAGACCATTCAATTATGAAAGATGCATTAACCGTATCATTAAAGGACTCTATTTTGTCCAGAGGAGGCCGAAATCGTTATCATACCTCGACATCATTAACTCGCTTTCAAAAATTTCACTAATTAATGGATCCTTTATTAGAAAACCCAATTTCTCAGTGATTCCATCAACTAATGAGTAACGTTTAATCTCTTTAGTTACACCATGCAAAAGATAATGTCGCATTTTTAATACTTTCCTTCATTACGCTTAAAACAGTTAAAATGTACTATAGAAAATTTATAATGTAGAAAGTTAGATAATTAGTCTTTACAAAATTCAGATTCATTTTTTTTTAATTGTGAATTATTTTTGTAGTGAGTTTTCATTTATGCATATGTACATTTCAAATGTTAATTTAATACTGGAAAAGGTTTCATTTAAAAGTCGAGAATTCACCCGTCAAATATTTCAAGAAGGAAAGATAAAAAAGCAGATAATCAAATGGGGTATTGATGATAAGATATGCATATTTAAAAAAAAAACAACCTTTAATGGAGTTTAAAACTTAATAATTTTTTGGCGAAGATAAGTCGTGTAATCAAATTTTGAAATATAGTATTTATTACATGAAATAGGCTTCAGTACATAAATAGAAACGTGACTTTCAATTATGAAGGCTCTTAAGAAAATTTATTGTTTTAAATTTACGTAACAAAATTTCAGTTATTGCTTTAGATTTACGTGTTTTAAAATTTCCTTTGTCCACTATCAGTATACACATACCTGTTGATTGGTGCTTATATTTTTATTGTTTTTATTCATGTTTAAATGTAAAATAAAGTAATGTATCAAATGTATTTCAATTAAATTAGAATTGCTAATACTTCACTTTATTCTAAAAGCTTTTAATGAGTCGGTTAAAAAACATCTTTCGTGTTTAAAAACATTTTAGTCTTATGAACCCGAGAAAACATACGCTAGATAATTTATGCTTTAATTCGATAAATAATATCTAAATGAATAATTTTTATAATTTAAACTGGATTCAAACAAAGGCACGCACGTATAATATAATAACATCATGTCAGTCTAAATATGGGTGTAATTGAATACGAAGTGTTTTCTTAAAAATGCAGTATAAGCTTTTATTGTAAAAATGTAAACGAATTAATTTTTTTTATATTATTTCATTGCAAAGCTCATAGAATTAAAATTAAAAATTAAGAAAAAAGTTCAGAATCAGTACACTTTTCGTTATAACTCTTTCCATTGGGAAACAACATTTTTTCTTCGACTTGAGTTTTTCATTTAATTGAAATAATGTATAAAAAGACATTTCTAGATGAAGCTTTTATTTAGAAATATATTAAAAGGTATAAAATAAGCTTTAAAGTGTATATTAACATATAATTTATAAAGGCCCGAGGTGCTTAATTTAGGTAATTACCGTTAAATTAAGAACTATGGGTACTTTATATGAGATCAAAAGAAATACTAACCCCTCAAGCGCTTATAAAGTATATATTATTTTACGATTGAATAAATATTTTTATGCCTTTTAATCCTTCTTTTAATAAAAGCTTGATTTAAAAATGTTTTTACTTTCATTTATTGAATTATTTTTAGTCTAGGAATTTAAGCTTAAAAAGCTATTACCTGTGCTATGCGTGTGTTCAAAATTATGACACAACTGAACGTTGTTAAGTACAAGGCCCGGACTCCCTTTGTAACTGCTTCAGCATACAGAATTGTATTGTCGTCGGAGTTATTCAGAATCTGAGCTCGGTAGGATTCAATTTAATTGCATTTAGCTAAAATATATTCAATTTAATAATTTATCGTTTCTTTTAATTTTAATATCGGAAAAGTTTACGATTGTCCATTTCTCGATATTTTATCGTTTACTTTAATTCTTATATTTAATTGAGTAATTTAATTTTAATTATAATAAAAGCGAACTTGGGTGGCTAAATCTGTTCTTTGCAACACTTTGCATAGAACTTTCGATTTTAGAATCTTTTGCACTAATTTTTCTCTTGTTTTTTTTTGTTTTTGTTTTTTTGTGGATAATCCATTTACTATTACATTTGTTATAAATTTTATCATCAAAGGTATTTGTAAAGTAAGTGTAAAGTAAAAGGGTGAATGTAAAGTAAGTGTAAAGTAAAAGGGTGAATGTAAAGTATGTGTATATGTAAAACTGTGTTGTATAAAAGTAAGTATAAAGTGTGTATGTATATTCATTTAGGGTTCGTTAAAGGGCTAACTCATACTTTTCAAATGAATATTCAAAAAGTAAGAATAATACCTTTTGAGTTAAAGTAATTAAACAAATATACGAAATCTAGACAAAAATGTGACGTACAAGAAACTACTGAGATTTTCCAGTCAAAAATTAAATGTATTTTTTAAAGTATCCGAACACCTTCGCAGAAAAGTTTTTGAAATACAATGATATTTGCTATCAAAATATTTTTAATGCTAAAATATTACCTAAAACTATGAAAAACACATTTAATAACCTGTTTTTAACTCAAAAAAAATTGGAGTGGAAAACATGGTGAAAATAGTACATAAATTGATTACTAGAATAATGCTCATAACTTAAAAGTAAACAAAAATATCATTATTCTGTAAATTTCATGTTATTCATCATAACATTTATTGGATTTGGTACTACTTTCATGATGAAAATCACGCTACGAGTACTACGATTTTTATTGTGTTTCGAGTCAAATAATAATAAAAAAATCAAAAAAATTTATAACAATATACGATTTACACATTTGTTACTAAAAACATATCAATTTTACAACCATGAAAGTAGCAGGGGTTCTTAAAAACTATATAAGGAAGATACTTGCAAAATTTTAATTGGTTTGGTTCATAACTTTTTCTCATATCTATGTTGCCATATGTGAATATGTAGAGAAAATTCCTTCCGTGGAAAATCAAAAACAAACCTTCAAATCCACCTAAAAATTAGCTACCAAGTAAAATTCAAATCCCTGTAACTTAAGTTCTAAATAGGGTATAAGTAAAATCCAAACACTATTAGAAAGAAAAAAGTTTAAACTTTAAACGGACAGTAAAATTAGAAAATCAAAAGTTTTGTCAAAAGTGATGTTTTAAAGGTGCACGGGTACGTTTAAATAGCGATAATTATTTTTCAAAAGTGAGTTTTACTACATATTAACGAGGCACATTTTTAAAATTAAATCTGCAAAATAATAAAATTAAACAATTAAAAGAACTATTGTGTTAAGCGGTTCATCATTAAATGTATAAGAAACAACCACAAATTATATCGTATATATTACTCTCTAATATTTAGAAAGCGATAATACTTTGGGGGTCTTGTGTATTATGCTTAACTGTCAGACTTTCTTTTTAAAAGTCGGGATGAGTGTTTGCTTATTATTCCTAATCAACCCTTTCGTGAATAAAAATCTTCATCGGGACAGTAAATGTAATTTAAATGATTGAATACGATCCATGATAAACTGTAGGAGTAACATTATTTTAATCATATTTAGGAGATAATAGCCTTTGTTGATCTATGTACTATAAAACCAAACAATCAATCAACCGTATATAATATTAAGACTTCTCAGTGTTAAATTCCAAGAATTGTGCATCATGTCTTTTAGTAAAAACAGTCTAAACATTTAGCTACTGTTAACGCACGCACCCCCCCACATATATATATGTACAATATTGAACAAACAATATGTTTTTATAACTTTTTTTCAATATTAGTACCTTTGTACATTTTGTTGTATTGTTTTGAGGTAATTTTGTGACGCTTGATCCTCATTATTCAACTTTACAGCCATCTCTTAGTCTGATACCCTAATCAATAATCATTGAGCTCCAAATGAAGACATGAAAGGGCAAGATAAAATAATTTATTAATAATCACTGATGAATAAATAAGGTTGCTTTCTCTCGAATCCTAATTAATTCATCAATTTTAGATTAGGATCAACTTATCAATTCACTCATTTCGATTGAATCACTTCACATGAGCAGCCGATATTTAGCTTCGTACTTTACAAACATTCGCTTCAATTCTAAGGATTAATTGCGATGGTTTAATTCAACTTGCAAATATCTTATAACATGCTGTTTTCCTCTATTATCATTTTCCTTTCAAATCTATCTCATTTTTATATTAATATCTCTGATTCACTTCACTTCCATCTTTATCTTATTTACCTAATCTTATTTCATTTGATTGGGAAGAAATTGTAACTTTATGCAATTTAAATTATTATAAAGTCCCCGAGGTTAGAAAGAGAAAATAGCGAACAGCCCAACGTCACAATTTGTTTCAACTCATTTCGTGTGCTTGTGTAATATCAACTTCTTTTCGGAAATGTTTGTGATCTTGATATCTGAGACTCTTAGATCAAAGCAAAATATTTTTGTGTCTTCGAAAGCACCCGACACGAAGTTCTGATCTACTTTCTTCTCCTACAAAGAATTATTTTAAAAGAATTTTCGAGAGAAATGGATAAAGGAAAGAGGGAGAGCGAGAGAAAGAAGGTTTTTGGAAACACTCTCGAGATGTAACATACTGATCCATCCATGGATGAATATTTATATCTTAATTCCCAACTCTGTAAGATATGTGGATAAACAAATATAATACAATATCACAAAAATGCCTTTTCAAAAAACAAAAAAATAAAACGGTAAAAGCTTTTTTATTTTAGAATTCAAGAGCTAGCGCGGATCCAAAAAGTCTTATTTTATCCATCTAAAGTCCAAGGATAGATCTATTTTTGTATTCTATTTCGAATCCTAAAGAAAAGTTTTTCGAAGTATAAAGCATAAATCACAAGCCTTCTCGTCAATATTCACGTAATGTTGAGTTAACAGTAATCTGGAAACTGAATGATTTTAATTTCAAATTAAAAATGTAAAATTTCTATCAAAAATGGAGTTCATTAATTTATTTTCCAAAAATTACAACGAACAGTTATTGCAGTTGGATTGGTTATCATTAACACAGATACACAGTAATAAATGTGAAGCTCTTTACTCAATAACATTAAAAGCTAAGATATATACAAAAATAAAATGTTTGTAGTAAACTTTACATCAATAGATTCTAAATGACGAAACGAAACTCTGAAATTAGAGAAAGCTAAGAAAGTTTATTATGTATGAAAAACCTATAAAAATAATATAATTGAGATAACACACATATATTATAATTTTACTTTTATCTGCACGATAAAAGTAAAATTCTAGTATTATTATTTATTCGAACATATTATTAAAAATTAATACTTATTAAAAAACTTTACATTTTTAGAGATTTGCATACCTTCTACTTTAATTGAAAATAATAACGATGAAAATTCATCTATAATTTTGCAATTCCCCTTAAAGGGAATAGAAAATCACGAAATAAACATCAAATTGCATCTAAAATTAAATTTCTTAATTTTATTTTAAGTGATATCCAAGAATTATTGAACTTTTTCCATAAATATTTTAGGACAGTCTTATTAGTAGAAAACATGAACTTCAGTTTCAGAGATTTTACTTATATTTTAAGGAAAACCCAGTTTTATTATTCTATTGAACTAAATGGTATTTAATTGATTGGATTGAATGTTTTTTATTTGATTAAAATTTATAGAATCAAACATATTAACTATTGGTATTTAAAGCGCAGCAAATGGCAACGATAGGTTTTCGAAACAGTTCATCAAAAACAAATGCAAATATCCCACAAATATTTAACAAATTTAAATATAATTTTACAACATATTTACATTGGAAATCTATCATATTTTTAACAATAAACAAACACGCTTTTCCCGAAGAATATTTATCTCACTTATACCATTTCATTAAATAAAACAATATTCTATGTTAATGTTTAATTATTGTATGGCATGGAAGTTAAAATTCCAAATGCCTATCGGCAATTGTAGCAGTTCAACACATCTTCAGTCATTTCTCGAAGACGAGAAAATGACAGAAATGGCAATGCCTATTTAAGAAAAAACAATTTCATACATTCCGAAATCTTTGACGATTGCTAACGCATTTTTTCCCAATCTCCTATCTTGATCATTCCAAGGGAGCAAAGAAAAATGTTCAGTTTAAAGACGGTACTATATGATTTGATTTCTTTCTAGATGTGGGCGGATGTGCCATCTTAGACGACATTTGTCCATTACCTGATAACTATTTAGAATTTAGAAGTAGTCGTTAAGTGTTTTCTTTCAATGAAATGGCGGAAATGTCGGTATATATCATCGAGGCGCAATCGTTTGCTTCAGAAGTGAAATCATTTGCATGCGGTTGGCGGTTGCCCTAATTGAAACATTGAGGGGAGCGAGGGACCATTAGGAGCAACGAGCCTCGCTCTTGTTTCCGAAAGCTCGCATTTGGAGAGCCTCATTAACCAGACAAAATGATGTGCTTTAGTGGAGGGTGTTCCATTGGAGAATCGGAAGGCCATTTATCGTCTGCCAACCTGAGAAGTTCGAGAAGGGAGAGGAAAGAATGAGTTAAAAAAAAGGCGAATATATATAGCTTGTGGTTTCCGAACACTCGAAAAGCAAAGGAGGAAAAAGTCTTTTTACAGAACTTTATACTATTTTATCGAATAGTTTCTTGGAGATACTAAATATGATGTGTTTCAGAAGGTATAATATGTTACATTTTGTTTTAAATCTATTAATTAGTAAGCGAAATGATTTTTATACCTATTGTTTGAGCGAGTTGTGCTGTGAAAAAGGAACCACTTTCCTCAAAGAAATAATAGAACCTACCTTCTTAAAAAGTAAATATAAATGCTAAAAAAACATTCAATTGCATATGTCAGTGTTGAATATTTTACTGGTAATAGAATTTTCTACAAAATATAAACATCTATTCGATGAATGCTAATAGAAATAGGAGTTTTAACAAATTACAAACATCTATTTTGTTCTAATTTTAAGTTAATATAAGGGTTTTTTTTTGCATAAAAATGGCTCAATTTTTCTAAGAATGTCCTAATACAAATATTGAATTAATTACTGGATTATTCAAAGTTCCTCCCAGTTATTTCAATAATCACTTACCTAATAAAGCAGCATAAGCATTTGGAACATAACAAAGTTTAAATGAGCATTTAGACTTTTCTACTGAACGTAGAATATTTTCAAAGACTCTTTTTAATATATCATTTATAAATGCTTAACATACCATTAAACATAAAGATAACTTTGGAGAGAATACGGACAAGGGATTAAGATAGTAATCGAGAAACTCCTACATTCAACTAAAGGAATAAATAAAATAACAGTCCTCTAGCTAATTTGGAGATTTCTTACAACGTAACTAGCTTTATCCGTTTTATAAAAAAGTTATTTTATTATTAAACAATTTGAATTATTTATGTCTTAAAATAGACTCATTATTTTTTTTGCAACATTATTAATTGCCAAGAAAAATTTTAAGATCGGCTTTATCCGATATAATAATATTAATATGGTTACTTATTAATGTAGCGTTTAGAAGCAACACAACGACTCAAGTCGACAGACCTTGACTTTTTGGACTTCAGTCGAGTGACGAGGATAACACATGAATTAGCACCCCCCTTTGCAAACTTCCACACCATCCCAACGTGAGGACATAGAGCCTCGACAAAGTTAACTCGTATCAGTCCTACTGTTCCGCTTGTCTTTAGTGGCATCAGAAAAAGAACAAGCGAATTTTTGGCAAGTTACAGTTTAATGTAGTGTCTAACTGTGACAACATGATTGTTTAACTTTATCTTGAAATATGAGATATGTATCCCTAATAACCCAAGTGACATTCTATAAAAATTCATATACCGCCTTCAATTTACGGTATATTATCCAAGAAGTAACGTAAGCGCAGATTTTTTGTAGTTTTAGTCGAATAAAGATACATTTTCAAATATTATTTCATCATTTTTTTTAATAAAACTGTGTTTTTAGCCACCTAAGGGGGGTATTGTTTTAGGTGACAGGTTTTGGAGTGCTAGATCATCTTTCAATTTTTTTATCATTTGCTTTAATTTTAATTAAATTTAGCTTAAATATGTTAAATTTAATAATTTATCGTTTGCTTTAATTTTAATTACATTTACCTTAAATATATTCATATTATTCGTTATTATTATTATTCGTTATTATATATTATTCGTTATTTTAGCGCATATTATTCGTTAGTGATAATTTACCGTTTCCTTTAATTTTAATATCAGAAAAGTTTACTATTGTCCATTTCTCGATATTTCACCATTTGCTTTAATTCTTATATTTAATTGAGTAAGTTAATAATACTTATAAAAAATTGCACCTTGGGTGGCTAAATCTGTTCTTTGCAAAACTTTGCATAGAGCTTTTTTATTATTATTTATTATATTATGTCATATTTTTAAAAACCTTTCTATGTAAGGCTGTGGGCGCATATTATTCGTTAGTGATACTACGAATGTTATTTATAAATATTCTTCTCTGAACAATGTCTGGAATAAATAGAGAGAAGTTTTTGACTCATTATTAATAAATTACATCAGAGGGATCGAAAATATCCCGTGTCGTTGTATGTGAACAAAAATGAATGCTTGATCTGTGAAATTGATTTTGCACTTGTCAGATAATTCATGGAAATTTTCATGGAAAACTTCAAGTATAACCAGAAAATAAAACGTTTAATCAAGTTTACGTTTTAAATTATAATTAACACGAGTAAATAATGTTTAAATGTACAAATTTATAAAGTTTATATTTTGAGATAGCATATGTGAGCTAATTTACTCTTAACAAGCGAGGATTAGAAAGTTAGTTTAGATATCTTTAAGAGTCTTTTCGTGTATGACTCAAACTATATTCAGCATAATATAATTGAAAAAAAAAACACACATGTTAACTCATCTACATTAAGTGATCAAACATATAATTAAATTAAAAAAAAATTTTTAAAAAAAAATTAGTAAATTAAATAGAAATTAAATGAGTTTCCTTTATTTTTGGAGTAGGTGAATAATTGATTTACACTATTTCTTGTTATTTAGAAATCATTTAGAAAAAGGTGATTGATTGCGTGATTTTGAGCCAAATGAACAGGACGACATCTGAGATAGTATAGGTCTTATTGGAGCCAGGATAAGCGGCCACGGAAGCAGATTTGGTTAACTTTGCAAACTCTCGTCTTCGATCGAGTCGTGGGCTTGAATCCTGAAGCCACTAAAGACCTACTATATAGTAAAGCTGATGCAATTTAAATCTGTCAAGGTTCTAAGTCCTCCAATAATCATGGTGGGGAAGTTTGGGGAGGGAGTGTCAACTCATGTGTTGTCCATGTCAATTGTCTGGAGCTCAGAATAGCAAGGTCCTTGTCAATAACCCCTGTATTGCCTCTAAGTGCGATGTTTATGAACAATCAGTCAAATAAAAAAAAAATGGAATCAAGATTCGTACCAGTAGCTGGATTTGAGCAACGCAGACAACGAATTTCCCAATCAGTCTGTTACCTTAGTCGAATTTTAGAACAATATGTGCGAGGATTTTGGTTTTAACTGCACTTAACAATCAGTTTCGTTTGTAGTGGGGGGCGGGGGGGGGGGGGGGGGGGGGGCAGTTGGAACTGAGCTAGGCCTTTTCAGAAAAGCTTGATGGCATTTTCGGTGCACATAAACTTTGAAAGTATGGTCAAAATTTGAGCTAAATGAAACGGAACTCCCGTATTCCATATCTCATCACTGCAACTGTTATTTCCGTCTAGTTGCGTCCAGATACCAATGACTGAAATTATTTTTCAGCTATTTTCAATTTTTTGATTATTTTCAATTTAGCGATTGTATGTGACTTTAAAAAATTGCTTTAGCACATATTTATCAGTTTAAACAAACGCATGCTTAAAAAACCGCTTTTTAAAACTGATTTTCGAACAAAACGAAAATTTTCGCATTTTCCTAACATGTACAAGAAGTACTTGCTAATCAGTATAAAAGAGGTTCTGTAAAACCACTTTTCTCTCGTTTCCTTTTCGAGTGCTCGGAAACCACGTACTGTTGGTTTTTCCTTAACCGTTTCTCTCTCTTTTCGAACGAATCTCGGTTGGCCGACGATAAACGACCTTCCGATGGAACAACATCTCTCCAAAGCACATCATTTTCCTAGTTAACGAGGTACTCCAAGTACCCTGTTGCAGAAACAAGAGCCTGGCTCTTGCCATAATGGTCCCTCACTCTCCTCAATACTTCAATTAAGGTAACCGCTAACTGCATGCAAATGTTTTCTCTTCGCAAGCAAACAACTACGCCGTGATAAAACATACCAAAAGCTCAACTTCTGTATCCAGAAGGAAAATTCTTAACGACCACTTCAAAATAGTTATTTAATGATGGAAAATGTCGTTTTAGATGACATCCTCCCACACATCCAGAAAGAAAGCGAATCTCTCAGCGTCTTCTTCCAATGACAAATAAAACCTTTCCTTTGAAGTATTTATTTTAAGAGATGGAAAAACTATCTTAGTAACCCTCAAATATGAACAAATTACCGTCCATGTCACTCTAGAAATGTTTTTTTAAAAATAATTTCTGTAAATTTCTCATCCAGAAGCAAATGAAGGTGTATTTAAATGCTTGAACCATGTATAAGTATTTGGAATAGTGATTTATTTTAAGATATAAAATACCTGAGTGTAAGAAAATGACGCCAAAGAGATAAAGGCTTTTCTAGAGAAAATTAATGGGTTTTGCCTTCCAATTAAAAAAAAAATCTATAATACGAAAATGTGTGAAAAAATTGCTTTTCGTTACAGTATTTTATGAGAAGTTAAATTTTAAGAGAAGTAGAACTTTTGTACTTTAATTTAAATGAAAACAGTTGCGCCTGTCTGGCCCGGTATTTTAATAAATGCCCCGAAAATATGTCATTAAAATGTATATCAGATATGAAATCAGAATATGCATATTTTGCAATTAGCATTTCATATCGATCAAATAAAGAAAATGTTATTCTTTTAAATTAAAAATTATTCCTAGCAATAGGACTAATCATGTTGTTACAGATTTTAAAACTCAATCTGAGTCTAGATATTTCATCCAAATGAAACTCCTTTCTGCTGGCATAACTGTGGATAAATTTTAACTTAGAAAAATGCAAGTGTCATGTGCTCTTATACGGAATAAAACTTCTATTTCTCGATTACACAAATTAAAATAACTAAGTCAAAATTGAAATAATACACAGCTTTTTTTACACTACAGAGTTTTATTTTACTTTTGTTTTATTCAAGAAGTATTTGGATCTTGTCCACATATGAGGCCTTATTTTAGTTAAGCATCCTTTTTCCATCTCACTTTAACCACTCTCTAAAGTAACATATACTCTAATTGAAGTTACATATACTATCACCCATTAAAATAAAGAGAATTAAAGAACTATAAATATTTTTCTAAGAAATTAAATTTGCGGTAGCATTAAATTTTTATTAGTTTAACAATATTTTATAATATTAAGACATAAAAACCGAATTACCTCTCCAGGATTTGCAAAAAACCCTGTTAAACTCACCTTGCAAAATTTACATATAGGAGATACTTTTGTACATCACACGATTTTACTCTTCTTAAAGAGGAATGAAACAACATTGTAAGCCATTACTGAAAATAAATTTTGAGTATGTGTGAAGCAATTTGCACTGTTACGGTTTCAGTAAAAATGGCTCTAAGAAGGAAAATTTGTGGTGGCTTTCAGAATTTTATAATTAAGTTAAGGAGAAATAAAAAAGAAATCGACGCTATTTAATGGAAAAAATTGTTGGGTTGTCCAAACTATTACAAGGGATTACGAAACAACTTGATATACTTCTAAAAAATCTCGTAGGGGACGCTCTAAGATTTTGAATGATAGAGATGCTCGAGCAGTGAAAAAGTAGATGGGGTGAATACGAAATTATCCACTCTTCAATTTATAGAATCTGTTGTTGTTACAACTGGTAACAGTGTTAATGCAGATACTGTTAAAAGAATTCACTGATCTGAAAGATTTCTCGGCAGCTTTCTCCGAAGTAAGCCATTTATATACAGAGGAAATCAAAGGAAAAGGTTAAGCTTTGCTGTTGAATATATCAATAAGAATTTTGATTTTTTGAGAATTTTCAGGTATTTTTCTATTTCGTCGGTACAGGCAAAAAAGTCGTCAAAAATGTTGCAACCGACGCCAAACATAATATCTTTCTTATGAGTATACTGTGTGTTGTCGCCAATAAAGTACTCTTGGCGAAATTTACGCAGGTGAAATGGAAAAGTACAAATTTTCCTTTTTACCGATGATAGTTAAGACAATGCAAAAGTGATAGACTTGGCAAAATTTGGTAGTGCTGGAACGAAAAAATAAATAAATAAATAAAATGTGTTGTGGCTATAGTGAAAGACGGAGATAGAGGAGTCATGGTTTTTGGGTCAATATTAACTGCTGGTGTTGGAAAATTAACCTTCATTGAATATATGACGGATCATTTCAAATACTTGTAGGTATTGCAAAATAGTGAGCTGATATCTGTTAGAAAGTTAAAGCTTAGTAGCCAGCGAATCGTTCCGCATAATAATGATCCAAAACGCATCGCAAATATTGAGAAAGAATAGCTCCTTTACAAAGTACCCCCGCAACTCCATATATCTCTTTTCAGATTTGAAACCCATTGAACATGTGTAGTATGTACTTGACTGAAGAGTTACAATGTACTGTGTCCAAGAGAAGATTCCTTAAAATGCTTTGTTGCTAGAGGGATGTGAAATTACGACAAATCCTAAACAGGCTTTTAATTACTCAATGCCTAGGAAATTGCAAGCCGCCATTGATTCAAGAGTCCAAATTACAAGATAATAAATTATATTTTAAATTGTTTAAATTACCCTAATTTTAATCTTCTGATGTACATTTTTATATTATGTGTTTTTTATTAAATTTATTGTGTTTCTCTTATCTGTTTGAAATTTTTCTCTTTTACGTCAGTATGTGTGAACACAATTTTCATTACAATACAAAAAAATATAACAACTTTTCAGTTTCTATAATCACATAAGAAATCGCCATTTTTGTGGGTGTATCTTGATTTTAGTGACTGACTGTATGTATTTTGGTGAAGAGTTAACAACGCCACCTATCATGACGACTGAGCAATAAGTATTTGTGTGCAGCGATTCGATTATTTTCATATTTTTTTCAAAATTATGTTGCTTTTGAAACTGTGATTTTTTTTCTTTACATCCAGCTACAAAAATGTGTACTAAAAGTTGCAGGAAGCAGTTAACGGTTTTGTCAAAAGTCCCATTTGCATTTCCTTGATTAATCCTGAAAAATGTTGTTGTTGCAAAAGTTTACAACGTGGAATTCTATCACTTTTAAAATAAAATATAAATATTCATTTTAGGTATTATTCAACATATATTTCATATTTTCCTATTTTAAATCGGTTGCTTTGCACATTATCAAACAGTTTTGACTGATACTTTTTTCAAATAATAAATAATATACGATTATCTGTGAAATATATATTATAAATTTTTAATATGTCTTTAAGTATTGTACTAGGAAAGTAAAATTATTTTATGTGTGAGTGCGAACATAGTTCCATTCGTGTTTTTACAGATATTTATGTCGCGAACAGATCCCAAAAGCCCACATCAGCGCGCCAATAGAGGGAGACTTACGCCAAAGAGGCAGCCTTGACGGTAGTAATGATTTATTTATATTTTTTAGCATGCAACATAAAACAGAACTCGAGAAGGAGCTCTTGCGGGAATACATACGTATTCAGTCAAGTCTCAAAAACGACATTAGAATGTTAAACAAATAATGCGAAGTAATTATCTGCAACTGTGTAAATTAAACTTACTTCAATGTGCCAATTAAACAAAGTAGCTCCACTTTATATAAGGGTATTGTGTGAATTTAAGATCGAACCACATAGGCAACGCTTATAGCGTTTCCCCATTTAAAGGATTACACAAAGGAGGAATAAAAACGTTGAAAAGATGTACTTAACACTTTGTTTCATTCATAATAAACTTTCTTAGGTTTCCTTAATTTTAAGGATTTGTTCCATCGCTTAGAACTTAACGACGATAAGTTTGAAACCATCGTTCGGTTTTTCACTCGACTGTTTAATAATCGTGTGTTTGTAGCAATGATAACTCTAATCAGTTCTTAGTAATTCTTTTCATAAAAAGTGTTTGCAAAATAAATTTTACGAACTCCAGTTCCTCAAATAGTATCAATTATTTATTTCAAGCAAATTAAACATGTTTGTTCCATAGTTTATGCTAAATCCAACATTTTGTTTAAAAAAAAATGTTTTCTATTTGTATATATAAAAGAATATTTGCTATTCCATGATTAATTCTGCATTTGAGAAAACATTTTTTATAGTTCGGAATAGAATATCTAAATGCATCTCTCCCGGGACTTAAGACGGATAAAAAAATATTTTTTGGATAGGCGACTAGTTATAGAATTCTTAAGCAAAGTTTCTGCATTTTATTTCGAAAAATTTATTTTCTTTTTTTTATTGCTTTGTATTATATTTGTTTATCTACATACCCAGTCATATTAGGAATTGCGAATTAAGTTTACATTCATTGACCGAACAGTGAGTAAATATGCACTGCAGTCTTGAAATCTTCTCTTAACATTCCCACCCCCGCATTTCTTTCTTATTTCCTTTTAAGAAAATGCGTTATAGAATGGAGAAAGTGGATAAGAACTCGCGCCGAGTGCTTTCAGACACAAAAAAAATCTCTGCTTTGATCTAAAAGCCTCAGATATCGAGATCAAAGAGGCTCTTGCATAAACATTTTCTACGTGCAGTTTGTATGACACACTCACACTAAAAGACGAATAAAATCGTATCTGGAACAAAATGTACAGATGTAATAGCTTCTTGAATAGGATTTATAGCATATTGTCTGCATATAGTATTTCTCTGAAAATTTTCAGAAATAGATTTTTAAAGGCTATTTACGTAACTAAAACTCTTTGTATAGACTATTTTGTACCTGTGTAGTTTCTGAGTCTCAATAGATATTTTGTGTAGTACTTGAATTTTTGTATTTAAAACTCAATATTAAATAGTATTGAAATAATATTGTTCACCATGTACATCATGAATTATATTCAAATATTTAAATTTCATTTAGCGATTTGAAGAGGGAATTCAATTCTTAGAAAGAGAATGGTTTTGAAAAACAAGAAAATACTCACATCAGTCTACCAAAACTATGCCCCATAGTTAAGCATAACATGAAAGCCAAAGTATTATTCTCCTCTAAATTGTGAGGAATAATATATACAATATGAATATATTATTGTTTTCTAAATTGTTAATGACAAAAAATATTCAAATAATAAGTAAGAGTTCTTAAAATTGCTTTTTAAAAAATCATTTTACATATTTAACCCTCAAAAATTAGTAAGTCTCAAAATTCACTTCGAGAAAAGAATCGTCATCATCTTCACATCATATAAGTTCTTAAAATTGCTTTTTTAAAAAAAATCATTCTCTCAAAAATTAGTAAGTCACAAAATTCACTTCGAGAAAAGAATCGTCATCATCTTCACATTATATACATCTAACCTATAACTCATAATTCCCATGAAATCACATAAATAAGTTTATCTTCCGTTTTGTTTCTGAGTGTAAGAGTTTTAAAGCAGTAATTAAAATTTTTTTCAAATGAATTTTTTTTTCTAAATTTAATGAAAATTACGACTTTTACGTCGCAAGCATTCTTACAAATGGGATTTGATTTCATTACTTCAATAATTCAACACACACATACTTGACGTTTCAAACGTTTATACTACAGTCTTGAATAAATTCTAAATTAAGTGAGAAAAATGAGAAGTTTTATGATTCTTGAATAAGAATTCGAAGACTACGTAGTGAAAAGACCAAAATTTTTTATTATAATGTGACATGTCTTAAAACACATCTAAAATGATATTTTAAGAAATTTTTTAGCCTTTTGCACGACGGACTTGTATTAAGCTATGGATACCTAGGAAAGCGGAGCCTTTATCATGGCGGCTACAATATTAAGGTAGATAACTAAAACGTTGTTGCCATCTAGTTTATTTAAAAGAGCGCTGAATGTGAGTGGAACGGAAATAAACGGTTGAGCTACATTTTGTGGGAAACACTTGATTAAGAAGGTTATTGACGTCATCCGACACAATATTGGGGGCACTAGATTACGGCACCGCTTTTGAAGGAAATCATGGTTTTATAGATAAAGTCCATTCAACGATCAACGTTTCATTTATTCAAATAACAGATGTTTCAGCACAAAATAAAGTTGAAAATAAATTTCAAGAAGAAATGAAGAGCTTTCTATTACACCTGCGACTTAAAATGTTAAGATCCTAAGTTTCAAATTTGAATTTAAAAAATTTCGAATTTTAAATTTGTTGAGAAGGGTGTGTAAAGGGAAAATTGCACCTTATAACAGTGACAATTAACAGGAACAGAACGCCATTCCATACTGAAAACAAAGGGTGAACAATTTCAGATGCTACAGGACATGGGAAAAATCAATGAGCTTTTCGTGGTGATAATAGATATGCAGGCAACTAGGCTAATATATTACTTTAAAATTATACTTTTGATTCGGTGACTATGCTTAGCAAGCTCCTTAGTGGTCCCTCTTACATCCGGACAAGGTCCTCATTGAAGACAGCTAGACTCGTGAGAAGGGGCAAACAAGATTTCTGTTTCTCATGCACTTTGACTTTTACAGTCCAATTGTCCTGTAAACTAAGAGCACCCCCGCATCAGATGTCCAAGGTTACAATTCCTGCCCCGGTTGGAGTGCTTAGTGGCCAATAGCTAAGTTTATTACATTCAGCTATCCAACCTAAACAAAGGATCATGTTCCCGTGTTTTTGGAACATGCATGGCCAATTTCATTGCACAAAAAAATTTCCAAAGAGAAAGTACATCAGAGATCTCCAAAACGTTCTATTAGTACGTCATGTCCGAGGACATTGTAATACTTTTATGGCGTGCAATTTACATCCAAAATGTTACATTTGCATAATAAATGTAAGTGCGATAAGCGCTTTATCTTGGAAACATCTTTAACAAACAACTTAAATAATTTAAATTAATTGTAATACATTAGTGTAGACAGTATTCTCCAGGTATCATATCATTCAACGCAATTAAACAAACTAACCATCTTGTACTTTCCAGGGGAATAGATTTATTTTATAAACTTTTCCCTTTCCTTGTATTACATTGTGTGTATACAATTACGTCCACGACAAAGATGTCTGTAGCTAATGTATAAATATCTTTACAACATATGGTACAATATATAAGTATGGAAACCGTGAGACACAATTGTTTACCCTTCTACTTTATTATTATAACGATCGCTGCAAAAGCAAAAGAAAAACTCGAATCAACACAAAAAAGGTGTCACTGCATTATGACCGTAAAGCAAACAAGACAAAATAATAAATGGATAATCCAGCACAAGGAAAGAGAAAAAAGCAAAAACGCCGCCAATGGAATGTGTTTGATTCAATCTTTCGAGAGGTGCATAATGTCTCATCCGGATTTCGGAACGAATTTCTTTTCTCTCGAGTAAACGGGCGGCATGAAAGGAGCGCAGCTGGCTCTGAGGGACAACACGTGTTCATTTGGTATCTGGGAGGGAGAAAACACCAGGGAACGGGTATACCCCAATTTATTCATTCCATTTGTTAACTTCTTCTACCAGCTGCAGAAGTGGCGAATTCTTTCCACTTCCACAATTGAATAAAATAAGCATTTCAAGAAAAGGTCTTAATCGGACGAAACTACGTGGCGTGAATCCGAAATTTTTTGCTTTTAAGCCGAATAATACGCCTACTTGCTTCTTTCTTGTTTGAAATAGGCGAAGAACTCGGGTCGTTAACATCTGAAAAGAGTTACAGTTTCACAATGGAAAGAAGATAGACTTTGTAATGGCTGTACTAAGTATAATGAAAAGTGTACCGATATTAAATCTTTTTACTGTACTGCATTTTAATCTTGAAGTTTTACAATGAACTTATGTAAAAACAAGTAATTCGTTCATATTTTATTAAATCATTTTATATCTTATTTTAATGATAAATTTTGCATTTAAGTACTTGTATGTTTTTTTTTAAATCTCCTCTCCTGATTTTATTACTTACATCATATATATACATGGGATCTTGATTTTTGGATCTAGCTTAATAAATAAAAAGGATTTCACTTAGATGCTATTTTATCAAACTATAGAGAAAAGGACACAGTATTTCGTTTTAATGGGTGTTTTATCTGATATATAAAACTAAAATGTTTTTAGGCTTGAATTCTCTTCTCCCTTCAACACAAATCTATGGAAAGTCAGTTTTTTTAACCCACAGAAAGCAGGGTGATTCTAATCTAACAGAATACTTTAATGTTATTTACTTTTTTCTTTATATTTTCCTATCCACAGAAACATAGGCATAAAATCATAGGTTTATGTACACTGTATATGAAAAACTTAAAATTTAAGTGCAGTTATGTAAATTTAAAGCAATAAGTTTTTTTACGAATCACAGTAGGTGAAAATCACGTTTCTTGATTGATGCTGATGACTTTTCCAAGTAAAATGTTCATTGCCTTCACGAATAGATAGCTCAACTTTCCCCATTAAGTCATTTTATGAAGAAAACTGGAAAGTCTGAAGTTTCTTTTATGGTTCTATAAAAATTATATTTTACAAAATTATATCATAAATACTTTGTTCTTTAAAGATATATTTTTTTGTCAATATCATTTGAATGACAGTTTTTTTATGATTTATGTACTCGAGGAGAGAATAAAAATGTATTTCTTTCCCGAT
>BMAW01125453.1:9356-52091 GCA_019974015.1 Nephila pilipes | reverse complement strand
TATTGTGCTGAATCAGTTACGTATAATTTGAAAATAAATTTTATTATCAGGTATAAATTCTCCATCAAATAAATCTATTAATTTTCCATAATGCTCCATGATTTGAAACAATTTATACTTATATTTTTAAAGCATCTTGATAGTGCTTTTTACATTGGTTTCATCTATTAAGATACTCTGTCAAAATGAATATACCCACATCAATATTACTTTGGTCCTTTCTCAGCTCAAATGAAGATTAATCTTCATAAGAAGAAAGTGACTGAACTCCTTACTTTCCCTGCACGCCTTTTAATTTTATTTATAATTTGAAATTAGTCATAATGCAAACAAAAGAAAGGTATTCTGTTTTAAAACTAAATGGCATTTGTCGAGTTTTAAACGAAACACGCTATTAGATATGTCGAACAGCAATCCAGTTCACTCTTCCCTTCAGTTTTCTTCAAGACGAAGCTCAATATTTTTTTCTTAAAAAAGTTATTTGTATAGGCCCTATATTTTTACCCCTTTTAGAATTTTGACATTGTCTGGAAAAAAATTCTCCCTACAATTTTCTAGAATCTTTTGACGGACTGGGTTTACAGAGCAAAAGGAAAACTTTAGTTCGGAGATATTCTTTTTGGGGATTTAAAAAAGCTTCGTGTATCTATTGTAAGGGATTTGTGAGGAAGATATCTTTTCCATTTTATTCTCCTCTAACTTTATATTTCATTCAGCGTGGAAGAATGTATCATATATATTACTAGAAGGCTGTTCTACGTACCATGGGATAAGACATTCTTGATAACGGCATCTATTTCAAAAGGAATATTATTACAATCCTCTTATTGTTGCAATAAAATGAAGCAGCAGACAAAAGACTTTGTTTACATAAAGAATAGTTTTATTACACTATTATAGCAATCACATTTATAAATTATTGTAGTAAAATGCTGACTTACTACTTATACAAACCAGTTTAGTATATTTAATGAAATATTAATTTACTAAGGATTACAAAAACGACTTCGCAATCTGCAACTTTTTCAAAAATGTATTTCAGTAAAAATATTAAATTGTATAGGTATTTATAAGGTGTAAGTCTTGTATCTATATGCACGAGAGTATATCCTTTATCATAAATAACTTCCCATATAATAAATATCTCTCGGCTGATGACTATTATGAACAATCTCATTTTGTATTAGAAATTGCCCAATTGTTTCTTTTCTATTGAGTTCATTTTCAATTAAGATTTTCTTCGCCCGGCATTTTGGAACAAGGACTAAGTCCTGAATACATCACCAGGCGGAAAAAAAATCTTTCAGTATTAAAACAATTTTGTACAGTATGTTCATCACACATGTTCATATTATTTCCATTATACCTTGAATTATATCATAAATACAACATTTATTACTTTAAAGAGAATACATAAAATGTCTGTATAGAAAATGGCGAACGGGACATATTTTATTTTGGAAATAATAATTCGAGATAAAAAAAACAGCGTTTTTAAAAACGTTTTTATATGGTGGCAAAGTTTATTAAAAAAACCTATTTGGCGGTATTTTGTCAAATGTGGCTACCTTGGTCCGCTTCGCGAACTTAACGTTCAGCCAAAAAAAATCGCCAAGTTTGGCAGTTTTTGAAATCGCGCCAAGTGGTTAGGCTAAACTCCATTGTTTTATTTAAAAAATATTGAAATATTAGTTAAAACGTTTCGCAAATGTTTAAATATTGCATTGTTAGGCGAATAAAAACGGTTCTCAAAGTTTCAGAGCTCTAGCTTGATGGGAGGTTGGTTAAATTAACGATCGAAAATTTGATGACACACTGATAGACTCACACACACACACCAAGTGAAATACATAAAAACGTTATAAAATAGTATGATTCAAACTGAAATGTGAAGCATGCTTAAATATGCCACATTCTATAGAGTAGTGAAGAAAGAATATAATATTTAAGTAATAGAATTTTTCAATCTAAAAAAAGTGCTATGCTTCCTTTCCATTCTTTAACATAAGGCACAAATACAACCTTAACATTGTCATTATATATTTCTTTTGTAATGCTAATTTATCAGTGAGTTATGTTATGACTCGGAACTACAGATTTCGTTTACAGATTCAATTTATTTTCACTGTACAACCACAAAGAAAATAATGAGACTCTTTATTTGAAGAAAGTGATGTTTTATGATTAAAGATCCGCACAACTTACTGATGAATAACAATCAATATATTTCGTACTGTAAATTAACAGTTCTAAACGTAAATTAATACATCGTAGTTAGAGTACGATAATTCTTTTTCCTGATCACAACATTTAAAAAGAAACTGGGTTGCCAGATTCATAGAATAAATAAGAAAAATATTAAATAACATCAAACTGGAAATGTTAACTTTAATAAGAGTGACAACAAGTCACTTAAATTTTGCACAATATTAATCATTATTTTATAGGAAACAGTGATTTTGTCAAGAGTTAACGGAGAAAGAAACAATACCAACTCTATAGCTTTTTATATAAAAGTTGTCTACCAACTTTAACAGGTGACAACAGAAATGACGAAATTCGTAAATCTAGAATTTAGAATGTAATGAAAACAATATTTGAATTGGTACCTCACTCAGCAAACTTTTTTCAAGCGAGAGCTTTGAATTCCAAATTAAACATTCAATAGGAGTGTGGTGGTTTTCAACGACGTAGAATAAAATTTCTGGCTTTGTGCATTATTTAATAACAGACAAAATAATTTCCTTACATTCTAACTGAATTGTTTATTTATTTGGTTTACCTCAAGCTGAGACTTGTTTTTGTTCCACCTCTCATGTTGAGAGCATTGTGCAGTTATCCAGTTAATAAAAGATCTCTGTGTGAATTTTAGAACTTACTTTGTCTCGTGTGAGCTTGGAGTTCTATGTAAATGATTCAAAATAAGGTCGGACCATTAATTCAATTATATTTCTAAGTGTACTTATTTTCTCTAACCATTAATTAGAATTTCACCATGCCATTATTAAAGCTTCCACAGCAGATCTCATATTCGAGTTTGTTCTTTAACCGGTATGAGAGAACGTTTCAAATATTGTTAAGTGACTTACCTATGATTGGGTGAGTATATATATATATATGACCCCAACACACACACACGATGAACATTAAATTAAGTACTTGTACGTATGTTATACTCTTATATTTTCGTACTTAAAATATGGTAATTATGTGTGATAAAATTACAAATTATTTCCATCCAGTTTTACTAAGAAATGTCACATTATGAACGTTATACATTATATTTAACTACATAAATAATTTATCGAGAAGATACAAATAAACACACAGAGAGCGGTAGCCCAGTTTGCCAGCTAGGGCATTGAGCTTCGATTGAACCAAAGAATATTCGGTACTCGACTATAATAGGGGTGCCCATCCAATTCTGATTAGGCCAAGGTCATCACCAAACTCACGAAGACTATTTTCCAACAACCTTACCTTACATACAACATACCTTAGAGATATTTCTTAGTCGCTTGGAGATTCATTGTCGGGGACCGCTACAACAGGGAATTACCGAATATTCTTGTAGAATTAAAGAAATCGTTGCACGTTAATTTGAATTAAGTTTCAAAATAAACGTTTGGAGCTCATGGAAATTAAGATTATGAATTGATCAACATTTTATTAAGATTCAGATTTGTCCATTTCCTCAATATCAGCTATTTATGTCGTTTCTATGCAACCGTAACTAGAAAGGAATTGAAAAATAAAAGAGCTTAAATCCTTCCTTAAACAATTCTACAAACTGCTCACCATCGTTATTTTGGTCATTTAATTACATTTCAATGATTTTTCTTGATACTATTTTTTTTTCATGGAAAGTGAAATAATTATACAAATCTTAAACAACAAAAAACAACAAACATCGTAAGAATATTTAATAAGTTAAACCCAAAATCTCTATTTTTATTTAAAAAGCGTATTAATAATGAAATATGAATATTTGAAAATGTAAGCAGTGAGCTTAATTTCTTTCCGTAAACATTTCCATTTTACAAACAAATGAGCTTTGCTAAAGATTTCATTGAATATATTTAAAACAATAGTTTGTTTGAAAGAATACGAGAAAAATTAAATTCTCTGGAGAAGTAGCGTTAATTTAGTGTTATGATGATGATGATTATAAAGCTTGGAGACGCCCTTTTCTTTTTGAGAGATTTTAGTTTTCAACCAACGTAACCAAACCTAAAATGTAAGCTCATAATGAGCTTGTTTTCTTCTTTTTTACGAATGGGACCATACTTGACTCTGAGCATTTTATTATAAGCTTGACAATAAGCAGAAAAGTAATTAACAAAACTTTGCTCGAATTGCTTTATAACCCAGTGAATTTATTCATTTGTCGTATAATTAGCGAATACTTAATCTTCTTAACTTGAATATTAACGTTTCGTTTTCATCGTACTTTTATTTAACGTTAACATAATTATTAAACTTTTTGGAGAAGTTAAAAATAGAAAACTCACAGTAAAATACCTTTTTTTTTTTTTTTTTATGGAGGTCGAAATTTCTGTCTGCTTTACGTTTGATTTTTATAAACATTTAAGATAATTAATAATCATATTTGTGTAAACATAAATTTTATCAGTCTTACTGCATCAAAATAACACACACAAAAAAGATGAAAACCAAATAACGAAATTGTATTAAGCTAGTTGTCAAATTTTTCAGGTATAGTCCCCAAAATATAATTTTGTAACCTAAAAAATGTATATAATATTCGTAAGATGTTAGATAGATATTAAACTTATTATCTAAATTCTAGAAGAATATTTTTATACTTCTGTCTGTCATTTTTGGAAATCAAAAGATTATCTGCAGAAATTGCTAAACATACGGCTTATCTCGAATTCAAAATCCTTATCTGAAGTTAATTAACATTCTTTTTGATACTTCAATCATTTCATAAGCAACAATTTATCATGATCTCTGTAAATGTGAAAATGATTAAAAATGAGTGTAATAATTTAGAATCACGCAAAAAACACTTATTTTTAAACTATATTTATTCTTTATCAATATAAGATATTTCGGAATTTATTTTCTACGAATTAGAAACTAGTTAGAAACATTACACATTCAGATATTAAAAAATGTTGAGATAATAACAGTGAGTGATACCAATTTTGTTGAATTACGATAGATATAAAGGGTGTCCTATTTTTTTTGTCACGATTGTAATTGGTCATCATGTAATTAATTACCTGTAATAACCGATCAGTAGAGTCGTGTTATTCAACAAGCAATAGATTTAATGAGTATAATATTTATTGGAAATTCATTCCCTTTTCCCTTATTCTTAAATCATGCGAAATAAATTTTTATCAAGAAATTAATATTGATTGAATATTGCACTTTTCGAATTAATAGTTCGGCAGTAGATGTTTTCTATCCCGTGGCTGGAGAGGATGGTTGACCTTGAGCGCTAACGGCTTTTCGAACCCTGTACAATCGTGTTGGAAGAAAACTTGTCCAAGTGTTTTTTGTAGTGCTCTTATCAACTATACCAAAAGGGATTCCTTCTCGGGATAGTTACTAAGGCGTTCCAACATCTGTCGTCGTTGTCGAAAAGAGTCGCCGAATATTTCGCCTCCAGTATCATGGTGAGAATACGAAGAGGAACTTTCTGAATGATATTTGTAGAAAAGATCACTTTTCTAGTCATTACTGCAACTGACACCATCCCCTCCTTGTTGCAGTAACTTTCGCTTTGGAGTAGTTTCCATTTGATGCTCTCAGCAGTTTCAAGTTGAGATGACGGGTCTGTATTTGACGTAAGCTCTTTAGCTGGTGATTTATGTACGCTTGTCTTAGGCACACAAAGCAACTGTTTTTGCTTCGAGAGGACAAGCAATCATTGGTTCTAGGCTGTGCTGCCATCTAGTGTTGAAGTCTTGGGCCACCACTTCGTCGGATGATATTTTCTACTACGTGACGGGGAATTGAATTTGAGCGCTTGCGGCGTTTCAAACTCTTCACCATCGGGTCCGAAGAAAACTTGTCCGGTAGTTTTTTTGTAATGCTTTTATCAACTAGACCTAAAGGGATTCCCTTTCACGTTTGTTATTAAGGCGTTTCAACATCTGTCGTCGTTATTGTAGAGTCGCCGCAATTATAAATTTATGTTGGCTTAAGTTTAATTTTTAAAACAGCTGATGAAATTCTAATATTTTTAATTTTGCAATCATCACTCATTGTAAGTAAAAATAATTCCAAAATCTTATTTCTTCTAATAAGTTCAATTTCTAGATTAGCATAAGTTTCACTTACAAATATTTATGTTCCTTGGGCGTGGACTGATTCAGTTAAGTCTCGAATTTTAAACGCATAAATATATCAGTATAAAACAGAATACATCTGAATATCGTAATATGTATACCCACTTCATCTGAATATTTTGAAAACATTTTACCGAATTAATATAAGTGAACTTATTAAATGCCAAAAATCACTAACTTAAACAGCATAGAAAGTCATAAGAAGCAAAAAAGGTTTTAAGAAAGGTTGAAATATTAAAATCCACATTGAAATTTAGTGAAAAATAACAACTAAAAATTGGGTACTATTAACAGTTCCAGAGAATCATGGAAGACAGGATTTCTTGCATTAATCATTTGTTATTGAATCGAAACGAATCAAACATTTTACAGTAAAGATATAATTTTTTTTTACTTTTTATTTACATACGCTTGTTCTTTTTCAAAAATGTTCAGGTTCACTTCAAATAATGCTTATTTTTAAAAAACAAGTACAAAGAAATTTACACAGCATTATGATATAGTAGACTAATCAGGATTTGATTACCATTGGAAAAATTTACTTTCACTAACTCATTAAATGAATAAATACGCTAGCTCTAATGATATCATAATAGAAACCAAATCTCATATATCGACCTAAGCATGTATTATGTATCCTGTGCGATTAAATGCGAAAACGACTTTAGATGTTGTAGTTGATTGTCACCTCCTTTAATATATTGTAAAATTTCAATTATAGTTAATGGGTATAACATAGCACTTAAAGTTTTACAATAATATTTAGATCAGGCCTGTCCAACCGTAAAGGTTTTATGACATATATGTATGTATGTGTATATATATATATATATATATATATATATATATATATATATATATATGGGGATGCGGGTGTGTAATGAATTCGATTTGTCAACTTCTTTTTAATTTTGCCTAATTTAATAACAATTCAAATTTTCACGTTATAAACTTCTACTTTTACCTCTCGAGTCGTAATACGCGCCTGAATCTTCCGTGTCCCTTTAGAGAAATCAAGAACTTTCTGCAATAAATTAAGGGAAATTATATTTTATTAAAATTAAATTTAGTTGCACAAAATGTTATTTAAAAACGGTCTTGCAGTTATAAAGCATTGCTAGTAACTGCAAGAGCTTTATTATGTTAGCTATCAAAAGACAATGAGCAGTCTGTCAGTCTGAATTCATACACTTGCGGCTCAAAAATATTAGGCTGTTTGCTCCTACTTTTCATGATCCTAACATCGCCTTCCCTCCCCATGTCTAATAAAGCACACCAAAGCTCTTCAGTAGATTTGCTGGTTAGGTATACATTGCATATTACCCACCCTTGCAAGACGGCCCGCTAGCTTTTTAAAATGAGCTTAGTAGTAAAATTGTTTTTGAACAAGATTATCGAAGAAAAATGGTGACGATAGCTGAATCAATGTATTGAGATATAATACGAATGACTCAGAGTGGAATGTGTTTTGGTACTTCTATATAGAATTAAAGTTTAAATTTGTGTTCAGATGACTCAGCTTCACGGGCTACAGGTTCACACTGGGCAGGTCACATGCGGCTTGCGGGCCATGACTAATCTAGACAGCTAAAAATCAATGTACAAATTTTTAACTAAAAATGGATGCAGAATCCAGATACTTTCAGTGAATCATACACTTTTTTGAGCTAGTGCAAATAGGTTTTTGTACTTAAAACAATTATTACGCTTTCATGAAAAATGAAATATCAAAACATTATTGGTTTTCTAAATGACCTGTGAATGCTACAACGATTTTGGAGTAAATTACACAGCTCTCTTCTATTATCAAGTATCAGAATTATATAAAACTGCTGAACTTGAAATCTATTCAAGGACTTAATGTAGACTGAATGAGAACTGAATGCGGAGCGATAATTTATTTCTTAATAATATTTTAATTTTTTTTAAAAAAATTACTTCTTAATAGAATTCTTAAATGACTATCGAAAGCCTTAAAAGTTAAAAAAATATTATAGGAGCAAATACACTGACTTTATTATTTTCTTAATGTTAAATACATTTTATACACCGCACTACACTTTCATTTATGTTATTGATTTTATTTGACATCTGTTATATAATTTTATGCAAAAATGTATGCCCCACAAAAATTTTTAGGACATTCAACATCTGTCTGATTGAGATTTGTTGAGGGAAGAAAGCAATATATATATTGATAACAGAATAATAATGAAATAAAAATCCCTATGTTTTAATGAAAATAATTTGGAAAACCCTTTAATTTAAAAAGTTAAGAAATTTCACAATTATCTCATGATACAATAAATAATTAGAATTTCAGAAAGGTAAATTAAATGTAATTGTAATTTGGTTTTTTAAGTTAATGAATTTCCTTCGAATTGAAGATTGTTATAACAAACAAACTGGTGTGCTTATTTGTTTGAGTGAATATTTGCACATATACATACCGGGCTATGCTATTAAGATAAATTAATTTATGGTAATTTGCCAGAATGGATATAGAAACTTTCGTTATTATTAAAAATAGAAAACGAATACGTCTAAAAGAATTGTGAAGAGAAAAAGGAAGACTTTGTGAAGACTTTTTAGATTGAAGGACAGAATCTTCTATTACTATTATAAATGAAACAAAATATTCTAAATATATACTTTAAATATACTTTAAGGGGTAAAAAGAAAAAATGTAGGACCCATAATAATTTTTTATTCCATCGAAATTCCAGTTATGTTTGTGAATTTTGTGTTTTCGGTATGCAAATTATACCATTTGCTGAAAATTACCAATGCTTGCCGTAAGATGAAGATATAGGAATCAAAATATCCAAGCTGGGCTTTTGTTTTTTCTATGAAATGGACATTTACCATTGATATCAACCAATGTGTGGAGAGGGGGATCTAGAAATGAATAAGCTTGATTTAAAATAACGAAATTCATCATTATCTTAAAATTACAAAATTCCTCAATAAATGCTCATGCATTATCTAGCGCAAAGTTGTTAAAAGAAAAAAAAAATTTGTATAAGAAGAATGGATATGTAGCAAGATATCACTAAGCAAATGAAAAAAAAAAAATGCTATGATTACACGAATTTTGAATAATAGAAAGTAAAACTATTTGTAATCCTTAATTCAAACTCGAGTTTAACATTTCTTATTCATATAAAAATCGTTTATTTAAAAATTTCTTAGCAAATAGTTTCACGAAAAATAATTAATTTTAATGGCCCAGTTTCAAATTAAATGCGCAATTATTCGATATGGAAGTAAAATTATCGTTGAAAAAAATCTTGAGACTTTCATCTAATTATATGGACGATTTTTGAAAGCATATTTATACAAAATACTTGCACACCAAATTTCATTTTGGTATAAATAAAACAATGAAAAAATAATTTATTATATCACGTGTATAACTCTTATACACGAGTTTCAATTTTTAAAATGTTTTACTGGATTTCGAAATAGAATTATTAATAATTTGAAATTCAAATTAAAAGCTAAATAATATTTTCCATATCAAATGAGATACAATTTTCTTGTAAAAAAAAGAGGAAATCGCGAATTAATTCTGTTTTACTTTAACTTATTAAAAATTAATGATGCAAGTTTTTCATTTCGGTTAAATATGTCTAAGATAAACAGTTAACTTACTTCATTTATAAATATTTGAATTAAGAGGGAAATATCTGGACGTGTAGTAAGAAAACAGTTTTGAAAATGAATTTTTTTAAGTTCATCTGTATTTACTTTGCTGTATAAAAAAAGGCTTCAAACGGATTAAAATTTATTATACTTTTAAGATATGTTCTCGCAAAAACTTATAGTGTATGAGTAAATAATTACATTTTTGTTGAACAAATATTTTTATAAATAATATTAAGAAAAATAATTTAAACTAAATTCTGATTTACACTAAAACAATGAGGTAATTTAGAAAAAAAAAATGATTTTGTAAGAAAAATGTCGAGATAAAATAGTTATTTTCAAAAAAATAATAAGTTAGTATTTTTTTTTTCAAAACGAGCCCAAACTTCACTAATTTATTTTTGATTTACAATTTAAATGGATACTTATTATATGTAACAATAAATTCTTATCTTTTTATGGTAAAAAATGTATTGTAATACGTCGGATTTACAAAATTTTAAGAGTGGATTTGTTGATTGCTTTTAGTAACATCGCACTAGAAGCAACACAAGAGCTATTGGCGACAGACCTCGTAAGGGTAAGCCCGAGCTGGAACACCCTCTCCTAACTTCCACACCACGCCAATAAGCAGACTTTAGGCCCTGACATATTTAATGTGCATCAGCCCCAGCTAAAAGGCCCATCTTTAGTGGCATCAAGGCTCGAATCTAAGAGTTGACAAAAACCGCTTGCCGCGCGTCCACTGCCACTAAGCTACCGTCGCCATTTTTAAGAGTAGAATGCGTATTGTTTAATTATCGAATATTATAGAATGTACTTTATTTATAAAATTTAACTAAAAATCGCTACACATACTGAATACGAATAATAACATTTCTTGTTTCTACAAAGCTAAGTCGGAAAATATCGGGAATAATGAAAACAAGAAACATTATGTAAATTAGCTGAATTTCTATCTTATTCATAAGGGGGAAACCACGGCTGAAAACTTTAATTTTTAGTCAAACTGTAGTTAAATACATTTTATACTTCACTACAATTTTTATATCTCACCGAATTTTTTTACATTCATCAGAAAAGAAATTATTCAATTCCCAAGAAGAAATTAAATTATTTTACTTTCAATGCTTTCAGTGAATTCTCTAGAAAAGTCAGTTTTTCTTTTCAGAATAACTGTAACTTTTGTTAACGTTTGTTCAATCTAAAAAAAAGATTTTTTTCCTTCAAAATTAGGAATCAGAGATTCCAGATGTCTTCATTTAAATCAGAAAGGAAAAGAGAAACTGATTGCTTCTGTTACATCGAATCTATCTTCTTTAAAGTATAAGGGATGGAAATTCATTCTTGTTTTCAACAAGACTTAGTTTTAGCTAGAAAAAGCAAAATAATTTGAGTTTTGTAGTGAATATATTTTTCTGTTTAATCTTTATAACACAAAGGAAACGATATTCTGCAATAATATGCTGATGGTAAAGATCTAGTTTCTTATTCTTTAAAGTATATCATGGATTTTCTTTTTGTGAATTTTTACGATCTTCATTTTCATTGAAAGTGCACTTTTAAAATAAAGATTTTTTTTCATGTAATTTTGAATCTTTTAGCAACTTAAATACTTTTTGAATATTTGAAATTAAAAAAAGCTTCTAATTATCGATAGTTTATTTTAAATAATTAAAATAAATGTGTCAATTTAATTTTTAGTAAAATATTTCCATAACTCGATAAATTAAGTGCTGCATTTTAGTAAATCTCGGTCTCATCATTCTATTCCAAAATGTTTCATTGTATAAGGATAAGAAGAATAAAGTAAGGATAATGCATAAAGTAAGGATAAAAAGAATTAACTACACTAATTATGAGAGATCTTTATTCATGCAAATTGAAGTATCAATGAATTAGATTAGATGTAATATAAAATGCAAGTTTGCACATTACAGCTTGCAGATCTTTTTCTTACTCGATCAAATACATAATGCTGATATAGAAAAGTTCAATAAAATCTGTTTCATAATGAGAGATGAAAACAAAATTAGAAAAAGAATCTTGCAGAAAGAAGCAATTCTAAAACTTCGTAAAAATTCAAAACTTATTATTTTCTATGTTCATTTCTCTCTCTATTGTGTTCTGAATATTCCAAGAACATCTAAAATTTTCCAAATGAAGAAGTAGAAAATCGCATATTTCTTCTTGATACTGGTTTAGATATCACCTGTATGACTTCAGAAATGCGTTTAGCTTATGAATTTTCTTCTAGCAAATTCTCAAGAATGAAATACCAACAGTTTAAACTGCATCTTATAATTGATTTTATTAGTCGTGTGTTTATATGCATGAGGTCAACTTGAATTTTAGTATATTTTTTGATTTAATTACACTGTAGGATATCTAAAAATTATATAGTTATTGCTTTAATCGCAAGAAAGAAGAAAATAAACCTCTCCTTTACTTTTAGAAAAAAAGTTCCATACGAAAATGGATGGTTAACAAAATAGTTTACTCATTGTTAAAAATATTCATATTTTTTTCTATTCTTTCATTCTATAACATTAAATATTTAGATACACATAATTAATGAATAATATAAGAATCTTTAAAAATATTTTATTTATTAACGTGATTAAAAATACCTTTTTCCTTATCTGATTTGCCTAAAAGATAATTAAATTTAGAAATATTTTCCATGTATTTATACAAACGATCTTAAATTACGAATAATATTACTTACATATAACAGCTACTTTTAGTGCATTTGGGCCCTAAATGATAGAAACAAAACAAAATCAAGTCCTAAAATTTGCATAGTACATTATCTAGGTATATTTTCTAACTTTAACCAGCTGTCTAATTACATCTTGAATTATGAGACCAATATAAGAGGGAACTCTCTTCAATTGTAAAAACTAGAAGAAAGTAAGTCTACGCCTGACGTTTCAGGCTCCACTGTCGTCTGGGGTATCAGATGGTGTCCAGTCCTTAAAATGGGGCATATATCTTAGCCAAATGTGGTGAGTTCACAGATATCGTTCCTAGTTGCTTTGTTCTTACCTCAGGTGCGTAAAGGAAGAGTGAGAGAGAGTGAAGGTAAGTTAGTTTGATGTCAAATGTATGAATGCAAGTATGAAAGTTGAGGCTGGCATGATTCAGTCCATGTATCACTGCATTAAGCGAAGTATGTATGCGCATCCTCGCCCCTGTCAAATAACTTAAGAGTATTCGACAGAACTCTTATTTTATTTTAAATCCGTAGTGCCTTATGTGCCGATGGGGAAGATAGCTTCCGAACTATGCCTCTATGTCTATTATATCTGATTCCAAAGTCCGCTTGAATCGTCTCGTAATTCTTCGTTACTATCTAATTATAATGGAGGCTCTCCTGAGCTATTAATTTGATCTTTTTCTTTACAACAAGCCGGTATATGATCTTGGCTGCTATAGTCTAAAATACTATTTTTATAATTATTCTTGTTCTTCTTATAGAGAAATAAAAGTAATCTCAATATTTCTTTTTTAAGAAATTGTACGATAATATTAATTCCCTTTTAACACTTCCCATTGTTTTTAAAGTCTAATGTATTGCAATGTTTAATCTTCAAAAATTTACATGTTAAAAACTGTGCATTAGAAGTTGTATCGACTTGAAAAATTCTACAACGGCAAGATTCCGAAATTATACATAAAAAATAATTAAGTAGAATTTGCTGATGAAATACTTTCCAATGATCGGTATGTTTCGCGAAAATACAATTATTTATTTGAAAAAACATTTAAAAATAAGTTAATGCGAAAACTGTTTAATATAAAAATACCATAGAAAGATAAGTTAGAAAGTTTCTTTACACGAAACAGAATTACGTAACAAAACTTTAACCCGTGACAAATAACGTACTTGTTTCATATTCATGCAAATATGAATGAAATCTTTCGACTTAAAGCTTCCTTTCAGAGACGATTAAAATGTTAAAAGCTGTAAGAAACTCTTTGTAATAATAATACGCTGCGAGAAATGTATTTGTTATTATGAAAAGCATATAGAATTGAGAATTAAGCAAATGTGGGAGGAAAATGAATAGCTAAATATGAGTTTTAGGAATTAATGGATTCTTTTGAATAAACTTTTAGAAAATCAAATGTAAGATTATTATTTAATTTATTTTTTCATAAATTTTTTATATGTATAAAAGTAATTCTGTATTAGACAAAGTTTTATATAAAATTACAGAATTTTGCAGACATAAATGATTTTCAAGACTTGATTTATTTTTAATAAAATTTCTTCAAATATATGCTTTTGAAACCTTTACTCACATACAACACGCTCACGTTACTAAATCTGTATGCTTATTTTTATATTCTTCAGTTTAGTTTAAAATAAGGAAATGTTTTGATTTATACATAAACTACGAGGGTGGTTCAAAAAGTACCCGTATTAAGGATGAGAAATGGGGTATTAAGAATAGGAAATAGGATTACTGTAATATCACCCTTGCCCATTGATAGTCCCCCCCCCCTTTTTCAAGAATCCATGAGTATGACGCCCTTTATATCTCCAAAAATCACCGAAGATACCGCCTTCGCATTCTTTGCATCCTATTCACCAGACCCAACCTATAGTTTTGAGTGTTTGTTGGTTTCCAGTGAACAATGATGAATCCAAGTCTCATCGGTGATTACTACTTGATGTAAAATTCTAGGGCAAACTAACATATGAATCAATTTCAAGTTTATTTTGGTGTCACTTGACAAACGGCAGTCCTTAATGTTAACATCAACTTGCCTTAGGGAAGCAATCAGTCGTTAAAATCAGATATTGTTTGATCCAATCTCGAATTTATTTTCGCTATACACTATAAGCAGCATCACAGAGAAATGTTTAAAATTCTATTAGTATAAATAAAAAGTGCACAGATGCATCCTTTAATATTTGTATAATTAATAACAGAATTCATTACAAACATACCTGACGTGGTCATAACAGTGAATGTAGATGCGATGAAACTGTTGAGCAGAAAGAATTTTCCGATTGTTGTGGAATTCATCGTCTTCGTCTGAAGCCATGTCGCGGATCATTTCTAGGACGACAAATCGGGGCAACACGCTGAGTAAAAGTCGTTCCTGAAAAAAAATTCAAATGAAGATAAATTAAATAAATAAACATTCCCATTTTATTATCTGTTATAGATATGGGCTAGTTATAAATCTCATTGAACAAATACGTTATTTAGTTATTTGACGATGCAGAAAAAAGAACTCATTTTTTTTTCATTTTTCTGTGAATTACCGAAGAACAAAGACAACTCTCTCCAATTTTTAAACTCAAATTCTGCAATTTTTGTAAGTATTTTTATCTATTAAATATAATAACAAATAAAATTTTTTTCCTATTTCGTCTTATATAAATATTCCCATTAAATGAGAAGTAAACCTTTAATTCTTATGTGTCTTACAGTTGTGGACTCTAAAGTATTGTCATGAAGCTATTTATACAACAATGAATTTAGCCCTTATTATGTCTTCTAATGAAATGCTTTCACTGGAATTAATTAAAAACTTCAATAGTATAATACAACTGTAATAATTAATTTATAAGATTCCAATATGATTGATAACTTCTAATCAGATTTTAAAACAAGGGTGTGATAGTTCACGGTATATCAGTGAATGAATGATGTGATTTTAAAGGCGCAAAAGACAGATATGTCTATGGAGCCGCCAAAAAAGGCATGAATGTGATCTAGACGTTTGAAAAAGAGAAATAAAATTAAAATGATTGACAAGAAGGTGGGTTAAAAGTAGAGAAGGATCACTAGGGCATCCTGAGGATGCACTAGTGAAGATGCCCGTACAATGTTTCAGTGAATGAATGAGTGGTTGTGAAGTCTTATGGTGTAAGAGCCAAATATGGCTATGCTGTGCCAAAACAAGGTGTAACTTTTGAAAAGAGAGGAACGAAAGTTGAAAGTGATTGACAAAGAGGGTTAAATATATAGAAGTATCGCTAGGGTATCCCAAAGATACGTCACCCGTGACCAGCTACCTAAAGCTGAAGACACTAAGAATCGATCCCGGATCAGCAGTGCTTGCGGTCAGAAATACTAACCACTACAGCTCCGCGATAACTGTCATAAAAACACTACTTATGAATTTGTTTCATGTTGAAGATTATAGTCAGATGAATGTGAAGGATGATTGTTGACTACTTTTGTTGAAACATCCACGACTTTAGTTAACACTTTCGTTAGTAAAATGCAACAGGCTTTATAATAATTGAACTATCTATCGAAAATTTTGCCATTAATTGAAATTTATGAAAACTATCTAAATGAATCTGATTGCATTCGGAATCAACATTTTGAAAAAATTCTTTAAATGATTAACCGTATTTGATATTTGTACATACCTTAGTTTAAAATTACATAAGCGTATCTTTTTAAAAAAAAGTTGCGAAATTCAATTATTATGAGTGTCGTTAAAACAGTTCATGAATATAACTTTGAAATCGTGTAAATCTTCTAGTAAAACTTCGAACCTTCAAAAGAATATTACAAAATATACAAAGTCTTATTAAATTTCACATGTATGAGATATTCAATTATTGTCAAAAATTGTATTTTGTACAAAATTCTAGAATAGCAGAAAATGCATGTTACTTAAATATAGGTATTAAGCAGTATTAAATCCTTGTAACTCATATTATAAATGTAGATAATACAGATATTTTTACATTAAATACAAATATTTTTCTCTAAGGCATAACGCACTTGCTAACAATTTTAAAATTCATTTTTCGCGGACGTTCTATGTATTGAATTCTCATAATTAATACATCGACGGAATCTTCTATTTCTAAACAATATAAGTGCTAAATGTGAAGCAATTTAGTGTCTCAAGTTACCTTAAAAGATTATTGTAATTATATGAACTGATAATTAATAACATGCTAAAAATTATTACAAATATTTATTGTTTTCGAAAATTGAAATATTTCTGATACATGAATGTGAATTATTTTCATGCTATTTATTCTTCATTAAAATTTCTATGCTTTTCATTAAATTTAATTAGTTCAATTTAATAGAATTTATTTTTAATTTAGTAGAATTTATTTTCAATTTAATATAATTTATTTTAAATATATTTGCTATTATAGTTTCTCTGTTTTCCTTTTTAAGCGAATATTTCTTCTTCACAAGAGAAACTAGTTATAAGCTGTGTGAATTACAACAAACATATCTCGCACTAGTTGTCAAAGATGTACAATAAACAATAAGTTAAAATTACACAGTATTTAGTAATTTGTTTTATGATTAATGATATTACAGAGAATTTGCGTTATGAGATTGAATTAGGTCCCATAAGACGATGCTTTGAGCTCTAACTATGCATAATAATTATTTAATGACTACAACAAAAATTGCATAAATATCCATTGTCATACGTCACGCATAACCAACGCATTTATTAAAAGGCACTAAAATACTTTTTAAACTATAAAAAAATTTTACATTGGAAATTGAACATAAAAATTTTTGGATTGTATTGAAAATTTTACAGTTTTTTTCGTAGGGATAGGCTAAATAAGAAGAAAATATAAAAACACTGAAATAAAAAATAAAATATAATATGCAATACAGGATTATATACAAGAAAATTTGTAACGACGTATTTGCGACAAATTAGAGAATATAAATTTTATCACAAAAGATTAATACCAGAAGAAGAAAATAAAATAAGTCATATGTAACGAGTTGATTTTTGAGCCTGATGGGTTTTTTTTATTCAGAGAAGACAAAATTATTGTCATTTATTCCATACTATCATTTTCTTTATTTAAGTTTTATGGCTTGTGATAGCGAGGCATTAACACACATTACTTCCTCATCGTGCTGTGAATCACACGAGTTTAATGTGTATCAATAAACTCTCGTACGATATACTAATAAATATAAGATGCTTAATCTAATTTTAGAGAGGAAATTTTTATGATCCTGAAATGCTTAACCTAAATTACAGGAAAAAATTGAGCGATAAAATATTTATCGTGTTCATGTACTATCTCTAATGTTTTAAAAATAATATGCCTTAACTAGACTATTACATCACCTTTTTATTCCTTTTCATAAAAGAGTAATTTCCTACAGTTTCATCGATTCGACAATTTCTTTTTAGAAAGTAATTGCCTACAAGCAGCAGGGAAATCTCTTAAATAATATTTCTGTTCTTAAGGACGAATTTTCTCGAGTTATAAATATCAAGGTGTTTCAAAATTATTTTAATGTTATTTGGAGGAATTTGGTGATGACTACATTTTTTGATAACAGCTTGTGAGTTTATTACTTAAAAGTTATATGTTTTGTCATAAAATCCGTTTTAAAAAGCTTAAAATGAAAATAAAGATTGCTCATTGCATTAATTTCTCTGCAATGCATATCCAGTGTTTTTATTGCTTTTTGTAGTACTTCTTCTTGTATAGTCAAATTGATAATGAAAATGTAAACTTTCATACGTTCCGTAAGTTCAGTTCTGGGTTCAGACATTCATTTTCTTTTTCCAAGTTTATCAAGGGAATTACATCGTCAAGAAAATAACAAAGCTTTTGTTACGAATTTGCGATGACACTTCCCTACAACGTTACTTTTGCAAAGGAGAAGAAATATTCACAGATATTTCGTAGAATACTAATAACTTAAGCAATGACCCCTTAAATTTGGCGGTCATTTTAGTAACTTGGTGTCTGATGACAAAAAGATGTTTCTCGAAAAAGATGGAATCTTATCGATATCTCGATTACGGTGAAAGTTATAGACTTTGCAAGAATTTTCCGTGTAATGTCTAGTCGGCGGGCTATAAATTCGGAGAGATATGAAAATGGAGCGAATCCATTGGTCAGTGAAGCAGTCGAAATTGGCCTGGCAAGAATCGGCCTGAAGCTGACGGGGAACGGCGTGTATCTCCCGGAGAATATTTTGAAACTGCCAAGAACTGTCGGAGTTCGTGCAACATATTACTTTTGTGACTTGTCTATAGTGCGCTCTACAGTGGTCTGCAAAAACAAGTGTTTCTTTTACCATAACTCTACGAGAAATCATACGAGAAAAATGAAATTCAGAAATGAGAGACTGTATTTTGTACTTAAACGATGACGAAAGCATAGTTGCGCAAAAATAAATGCAATGCATACAGTATGGGATGAAACAAAAACAGGCTATATAGAACTCATAGTATCGTTACGCATAATTGCCTGTCCAAGAGGAGAAACAACAAGCAGATGTGCCTTAGTATGAAATATACCCTCCCTTGCTGTAATGTTTGCTTCGCACAATCTCTCCATACTCAGCACCAGATTGTGCAACAGTTCTTGAGGTAACAGTGCTCATTCTTTAATCTGTTTCAGTAGTTGGGAGCTCCCCGGAGGATGTAATCATACCGCAAGGCGTCTCCCCAAAGCATCCCACACATGTGTTATAGGATTTAAATCTGGGGAGAACGCTGGCCAATCTATTCGTATGATATCTTCAATTTCCAGTTGCAACTGAACATCAGCAGTCCAGTGTCGTCCATAAAAACGAAGTTTGGTCCTATAGTACATATGAACAGATGCATATGAAGAAGGATCACCTCCTTACAATAGCGGTCTCCGATTACAGAACTTCTGACCAAAACGTGAAGCTCAGTCTCCCCTTTCAGTATAATGCCTCCCCAGATGACAACTCCAGGATCACCGTAATTGTCTCTTTCCGTGATGTTACTCTAATGAAGCCGTGTTCAGACCTCTCTCCAAATCAACTGCTGTTGAGAATCGCTTGTGGAACTGAAGCGATTCTCATCCGTAAAGAAAATACGACTCCATTGATGAGATGTCCAGTTTCTGTACTCATTACACCACTCTAAATGGTGTTGCCTATGGCGTAATTTCAAATGGATGCAGCTTTCAGGACGGCGGATGAATAGATCACCATTATAAAGGCGTCTGGACACAGTAAACAGCGACACTTGTCGTCCTATTGCTGTACACAGTTGCTGAGAAATGGCACCTGCTGACTGGTATTGGGCTCTTTTCGCCTGCAGGACGATATATAGGTTATCCACTGCAGTTGTTTTCCTAGAGCGGTCACCACCTACCTTTCTAACAGTGGTACCTATGGTTTGGAAGGTTTTTGGAAGGCTTTCCAAGCCCACGAAACGACACTTTTGTTAATTCCGAACTCTTCAGCTTCCCTGGTCAAATTACGTCTCTCCTACAGCGTTCCGATCATTCTTATACGTGTGAAAGCGTCCTGGTGATTTCTTCTAGCCATATTTCACGAAAGAACTTACACTTGCAGTGAATGTCTTTAAATGCACCTTTGTTCTTCCTTTTATTATATTCTTGAGCTGCTTTCGCCGACCGCACGCGTTTTGCGTACACTCACGTCGCCTATGACGTTTTATTCCTGACATTTGCATACGCATCACCTTTCTACTGAACTGCATGATTACTGTACTGATCGCAATAACCCGTTTTCTAGAATTTCATGGTTATCTGCTCAAAAATTTACATTGTTGCTTGAGTTTTGCACATCAATGTAATAAGCTGATGAGCTGAACGTTATTGAATGTACTATGACTGTTATTACAAATACTGCGTTATATCTGTGTTCTGATCTGTGCGAATGCTGTTTTTGTTCCTGTTGTGTCGCTAATATAAATAAGTGATTTGTTTTCTGAGTGTGCCGTTAATTTGTCCAATTTTTGCTACTGTGTTTCGTCCTATCCTGAATATTTGAGAATGAAGGGTCATTTATTATTGTCACTCATGCATCCTCACGAGAGATTTTTGTAACAATATAGATATGAAATTTTTTATTACACTGTGCTAAAAAAATTATGCGCTGAAATATGAATACGCTCATAGTAGATTTTTTTAAAAGGGAGAAATGTTCAAAATTCGTGAATTTTATTTGCGGTCAATTCTACTCGTATATTTTACAAAAACAAATTGTACAAATAAACAACAATAAAGGTACTTAAAGTACAATTACAAATCATATGCATGTACATATTTAAAGTAAAGCTAATTTCCGAGAAACGCATAATTCTTCGAAATCACATGAATTAAAATTTGAAATAGAGATTTAATGTAATCCGATATATTTTGTTTAAACATGTATGTATTGTAAACATATATTTCTAAATACAAGGGTATTAATATTGTTTGAAATGCTGTAATCTCGCAAAAGCACTTTTATCTTTTACAGTTCTCTAAGCTTTGAAACAGCTGACTTAGAAATATAGGAATAATAATGAAATAAATTCTAGTTTGGAAAAGAGAAATCCTTAAAATTAATTAAAGGATTAAAGCTTTCTGAGACAATGGTGGAAAATTAAATGTAGATTAAAAAGGATTTAGGCTAAATTATTATAAGGTGATAAATTTGTATTCGAATTAAAGAAAACAATTAAACATTACGATTATTTAATTTGCTTAAGCTCATAGTAGAATTGTTAAGAAATACTGAGATTTTTTTAAAAGTGAAGTGTATATATTTCAATAATACATACATGGGAGATATAAATAAACATTACTTCTTATTTTCAAAAATATGATTACATAAATATCATTACTCTACCAAACCCAAAGAAAAAATTTATGAAAAAAAATTTGCAGAAAAAGAAAAACCTCGCCATTATTTCCACAGTTACGAAGCATAAAAAAATGATTTCTTTCTTATAAAAGATGAAATACGAGAAAAGTAAAATATTTCCTTATTTTTGTAACATTAGAATTTATCCTTATTATTTAATATTTTATTCAGCAATAAAAACAAAACCTAAGTCAGAATAATGGCATATTTTTAAAAGCATATAACCAACTTAAATTTAAAACATTTGCAAAGAATTTCCAGTTTATAAAATTTTACGCGGTTGCTGTCTGCATATCCGATTAGATGACAGAAGATTCAGAAAAAGAAACATAAATTTTCAAAAACTCAAGTGAAGCGGCCACTTGGGATTTTCGAATGGAACGAATAATCTTTTTATCATTCTGGGTAGCGAAATATACGATCTTTACAGAAGTAACCACTGGAAACAGAGGTTATTGAGCAATATATTTTGGTTGAAATAAATTTGAATTTTGGCATATGAAAATATCTTCGCACTCAGTGACTGTCATGAATTTAAAAAGATTGCCGAGATTCTTCATTTTTCATTTGCGATGTAAAAATTTTACGATTTTTTTTTTCGTGTACGAAGAAGTATTTCCCTTCAATTTCAGCACATTGCATCTTTTATTAAATATCTCTCAGTCTCAAATGTTTCGAAAATATTTGCAGCAGTCAAATACTTGTAAGTTCATGATTATTTGCTCTGACTCATAGGTGTTTTGAGATTATGAAGTTTAGTAAGATTTTATTCTCCGCAATTGATTTTTCTTTGTTCAGTAAGTCCACGTTCATTACTCGAGGAATGCTTATGAAAATACAAAATAAAAAAAAAAGTGAAGCGAAATGCTATTTCATGGATTATAACAGCGTTCTCGGACGCAAGAGAGAATGGAAATAAATGTATTGAGTTACACTACTTCTGAAAGGAATATCAACCACCACCATTGAAGCTGTTGTGCGGATTCAACTTAAAAGAGTATGATAAATTCACACATAAAGTAATTGAATTCCTCACGATTACTTTATTTGAACATTTAATAATTTTTACTCTTTTTGTCTAAGTTGTTAAGCTATTCTGCTTATAGCAAATTCAGATAAACAAAACCGATTTATTTTTATTTTACCTTTCTCGACCTTTAAAATATTTTTCTGAATTTTAATTTACCTATTATCTTTCAAATTATGAAACTGTTTAGTTAAAATAAAGGAAACGTTTCAGTTTAATGAAAATTTAACTTTCTGTAAACTTCAGAGCTATTTAAGTATTTAAAATAATACCATACTCACTAAAATCCTTTTGTATTTATTGAGTTAAGATGTTTAGGTCAAGATAATTATAAGGCCTCAAAATTTAAGACAAGCAGTAGCATTTTTTTCAGGATTATTTTTCTTTTTATTTATATTACATGGATAACTTTTCCATGATATGAGGTCTCTAACATAGTATTATAAATATAATGATATATTTTAAAAACAATTGAAAAAAAATGATGTTTATGATGAAAAGTTTTTTCGATATTAAAAACAGTAGTACGATTTGAATTATTAATATAATATAAATAAAAAAAAGTTAAAGCCTAATTCTATGTTTTAAATAGTTACAATTCTCTTTTATATGCATGTAATATGTATATATATTCATCAAATTGTTTGTTGGAGGTAAAAGTTTTATAACTTCTTTTTTAGATAATAATTTTCTTAAAAAATGCGCATAAAATAAATATAGATTATTTTTAATGGATTATATTAATTTACTATGGTTTAAATGCATTAGTTTTATTAATCTTTTTTCATTGATTTAATTACAGTTCAGTTTTGAAATTTCGGGTTATTTTTGGTCTGTACCATTAATAATAATGTAATTATTGAAGTTGGGAGGGTTGGATCCGTAGAACTATTTTAACATTCTATCTTCAGTCCAAAGTCAAAGACAGTATTTAAGTTACAATATCTCCTTTATTGGACTTTTCTTAGTCCTTGTCTTATGAAATATTTTTATTTTTTAGTAAAGTCATGTTTATTCGGCTTGGTTGTAATTTTTAAAATTATTTGTTTTATTTTTACTTTGTATTGAAATTATCATGTTTAATATGTATTCTTGAATTTCTTTTATACTGTATTTAAGTAATTTCTTTTTTACATCATAATACTTCGTATGTTTTAAATTTCGATAATATTTTTAACTTTTTTAATTTCTTACAAATTGTTTCATTTCCTTCTGTTATATTTGCATTTTAATTGTTCTAATTTTCATTATAAACGATTTTCATTATTTAGGAATTATAATTTAATAGGATCACACACACACACACACACACACACACACACACACACACACACACACACACACACACACACACACACACACACAACACACACACACACACACACACACACACAACACATACACACACACGTGTAATATTGTGTGTGTATTGTTTTAGAAATTTATTATACTGCCTCGTAAGTAGCTTTATTTTACGTAATAATTAATGATACAACTTCAGGATACTATTAAAGGATCAGGATACTATAAAGTCACTACTGTTAATGATTTGAGCCATCGAAACTTAGTAAGAATTTAGTCTCCAAGTAATCAGCCAAGTGAAACAACAGATAGTCAATTCGTTAAACTATGTTTATTCTTATTTGAAAATATTCAAAATTAAATATTTATGTTTCCAATGTGGGGCTTAAAAATTGCTTATCTTAATAATTTCGAAGATTGATCCGAGTTCAAATATGTTGTATCAATTTATAATCTCTTTATCCGATGATTGTTTAATCTCCTGTCACTGAGCATAAGTTACGCTCTTCAAATTTCAATCTCTTTGTTGCTAATAATTAGATCTAATCTTCCTATCCGATTTCTCTGTTTTTCACTACACTAAAATACAGCAAAGCTAATTTACATAAGTAGCGGTTAATCACAAGTAGAGGTTATCAAATCAAGTAACCTCATATAAAATCCCACAGAGTTAGTTGAAGGACCCCTTGGGAATCTCATTACATCCATTGAACACTATAGCTATCCAAGAATAAGCTTATATAGCTACTTTTATGTAAAACTCATTTACGTAGTTCAACATGGAAACTTCAGAGTTTTCTATTTCTAGAAAATAAGCTAGATAACTCCTAATCTCAATCACAGGAGATAAAAGTTCTTTTGGGTATATAAGCATGTGGAATAAATTCGTGTATTAGAGAATATTATTCCCTGTCGCGGTATATGACAACTGTTTCCAAACGATATAGTTTATGACCTACAAGACTTTTTGTTATATCTCTTCGTGGTGTTTGGCAACAGTACAGAGATATCGCATGTCAAGATCATACAGATTTAAGTTTTCTTGATTTCGCCTTCCATGTTCTTCATGCAAATGTCTTGGAAATGCTGCGGCTTTCTTCTACTATGATGACAGAAGACAAAACACCTTAATAACTAGCCCTGATTGGGAATTCCTTTTAGCGTCATTGCTAAGAGTACTGAAAAAGAGACCGTACAAGTTTTATTCGTACCACAAAGATTGAAAGTTCGAAACGCCGCCGGAACTCAAGATCAACCGACCTTCCCGCCAAGAAGTAGAAACATCTTCTGATGTAGGGGGAGGGGAAAGGTGGATCATCGTTCCTGCTAAGAGACTACCCCAATTAGAAATAACCCACAACTTCACAGACCTCGAGAAATTTTAATAAATTACGTTTTTGTGAAAAAAAATGTCATTCCCATGCAAACTCCAGTCTCAACAACACCCATACCCACCCACTCATATATAGTGAAATAGCAAACCTCATCCTCGACCAATCACAGCACGTGCTCTCATTGTAACCAGACTGAGCAACCAAGCAGGGTAAAAAATAGACTTCTGCTGCAATATTTAAACTTCAAAACTCAATCGTTTAATTTTACGCTAAATATTCATAACTAAATTAACATCACTAGTTTTTATTAACTAGTAGTGACTTTGACTTGACTTAATTCTTTAATTTATTATTGATAAGATTTTTTTCTCAACTTAAATGTAATCTTTCTAAAGTTATTGCTCCGTAATATAACTACTTTTATATTTTAATCTTAACTCCTGGGCAAGTGATATAACCATAATTCAGTCTCAATCTCAAATAATAGCCAATCTACTGGGGATTAAAACCCTTGAGGGTTATGCACCCCAATTCAAATACTCCGCATCTGCTAAGGGATTAATACATTATCAGTGATTAGCCAATTTAACACAAAGACTCATCTATAAATATGGAAATAAAATTATTGCTAGTAATGATTGGGAAAAGCAGGCGATGATAAACTTTCTTGATGCGTAGAAAGAATTAGATTGGAAATGTTTCAATTATGTTTTAGTAGTTATATAAACTAATATTGTCTTTATGATAGGAGATCTTCATTTTATTGAGTATTACCTTGTTAATTTATGTTAATAACTATGAGTTATCAACATAATACAACTTATGTTAAATAAAGAATTAAGGCAAACGTCTACCAACCAATTTTAATTCAATAAGAAAATGTTATTTAATGAAAATAATATTAGACATATCAACTACATTCTAAAATCTAGCTCTAACTATATTTATTTCAATGTAATGTTCATTTTAATGATAGTAAGGGGGGGGGGGAGGAAGGGTTTTTCAGTTTGCTTTTTCCAAGATTTCACAATGCATCTTAATTTTTTTTTTAATTATCGTAAAGAGCACTGAAGACTTATTAAAAAATTAGGAATAAAAGATAAACATACAGATACATATTTCCTTTTCCGCAAAAGTGTTCATACAAATCATATTTGCTCATTCTCATACAAGCCAGAATATGATACGATAAGGCTTGATTTAATATGATATTTGAATGTTTATTAACTTTTCTCTCGCCTGATACCTAAGATGGCGCCTCTGTCTCGAAATTTCCGCAACCACGAGGGGACTTGAAGTCTCGACAGATTTAACATGCATCCATGTCGGGTCATTGATTGGAATCACACTGGAACCCATGATCCGATGGAAAAAATGCCGGTCGCGAGCTCGCAACTTTAACCATTTGGTTACTACGGCCTTAGAAAATGGTTAGAAACTACACGCATAAGAAATAATACTTTTTACAATTTTTTAAAATAATTGGTAAATAGGAATCTTAAAACCATTTCGCATGAAATATATCAATTTAAATTTTGATTCAAATTTATTTTGTTTTCTTGGGAATATTGAGTAGATTATTTATACAGAAGCTTAAATGATGAAAAATATTTTAGGATAAAAGTAATCAGGTTCATTTTTATCAATTTTATGAAATATGATAACTTACTGATTGTTTCATTAGTATTCTAAAACTGTATCGTTGGCAAATCATTTAAGAAAACTGAGAATTATTAGGATATTTATTAATCCCTAAATACCAGCAAAACTTTCTAATCGTTTGAAGCAATGATGAAAAATTAAATACAAATAATAATAATCATTTAGTTTAAATAGTTAATGAACAAAATAATTAAGTAACTCCACGTAAAAATTATTTGAATAAGATTTCTGCTATTGTCAGGATATATACACTCAATTTTTGAAATTTATATTATATTTAAATAAAAATATCGAGAAAAACGTTAACAAACGCTGAATTAATTTCACGGCTTAGATTCAAAAGAAAATTTCTCCATCGGTATTTTTTAAAAATGATAACAATAGTGTTTTATTAATATGCATGCTTTTTATTTTACTTTTTCTTTTATTGCTTGCACGATAAGCACATTTAACTTTTACTGAAATTTAGTGAATGTGTAAAATACTTCTATTCTAATGAAAAAAACACACACTTTAGGAAACATAAACTGCATTTCTCTATATGATTTTGTTTTTATCTAGTAAATATTACAAAAATGAATTGTTAGTAAAATAAAAGAGATAAAAAATTTGTTAAACTATTTCCATCATATTTTTGTCTCTCTAGTAAAAATACAGTTATCTTAAAACTACTTTGACACTACTTTTACAGTGATTCTAATGAAGCTTACGATTTTCGTCAAATTGATTTGATTTCTTATTTTGACATAAAATAAAATATAAGCTTAGTAATTCAAAGTTTTTATTTTCAAAGAGTATTGAATTCTTCTGCTAAAAATCGTTATCAAAATGGGAACGATTTTTATTTTCGAGTCATTACGGATATTATTCAAGCTTTGAAACGCGGAAGAAATTGTTTTTTCATGCTTTCAAAAATGATTTCCATAATTGAAGTTAACATAATTGACGCTAATAGAGAAACTTACAGGAAGAATATTTTCTAATCTCTAAAATGCCACATACTTATGTAAATCGTTTCTTGACGGGATGCCAAAACGAAACAGAAATTTTAATCGTAAAAATCAAGAAAGGAATTAAATTACAACTGAAGAATACACGAAATAAAAATATTATGCAATAATTTATGAAGACAGAATAAGTTACTTGTATATTTTTAATGCTTAATAAGTTTGTATTTTATATGTGACTCATAGATATTAAAAGCTTTGACTATCGATTTGATAAGAAGTGAAATGTACCTTAAAACTGACTCACTCCTATAAACACAAAAAGTTCGAAAGTTCAAAATAGCTAAATGAATTTTTTGATTATCGCAATATAGGGTATAAAAAAATAATACGGGACTAGCATCAGCTGAGTTTTAAATTAGTTGAAAAGTATCATGTAATTAGTTTTTTTTATCATCTCTTTAATAAGAAAACCTTTTTGAAAAAGTTTTGCAAAAAGCACCGTAGAAGTGAGTATAGAATACGCTCAGATTGGCCTTAGTTTGTTTTGGGCGAGGAGATCTTTTATGCCTATTGCCATGTTAGATCTGAATGCCACTTAAATTAAGTTACCGGAAAAAAGTACCTAATGCACAGTATATGCTGGGGAATGACGCCATTTTTTAGCAACGTGGCTTACCGGCGTCCAGGGATATGTCTCACTTTGAGCGTATAGCCCAGGAGAGCCCGTTTGTCGTGGAGCCGAACACATAAAAAATGGGGGCGTGTTCTTTCGCTGATGAGTAGAGATTCAGCACACTAAGTAATTCTTGGAGAGTCTACACCTGGAGAAAACGTGGAGCTCATTTTTATCCTTACAAAGTAAGGGAAATTGACCAATTTAGTGGCAGAAGAATTTTTGTCTTTGGTGACATCATGCTGGGTAGTGGTACAGATCTGCACGTCTTTGATGCAGGTAGTATATACGCACAGCACTGTAGGGATGAAGATTTTAGGTAAGGTTTTTCCAGGTTCCTGCAGGATTGGACTTCCGTTTCTTAGACGATTATGTGAGGCCACACTGTGCTTGATTTTCTTGAAAAAGAGGATAATCGTCGTATGGAATAACTCATAAAGACTCTGAATCTCACTTTTATGGGATGGTTTAAAAAAAGTCATTGCCCAATGTCACCTCCCACTCAGAACCCCTCTGGCGTTGTAGGCCGCACATTTAGGAGAATGAGATTTGTTGTCATAAGTTTTTCTCAACACCCTCAATTACAATATGACGGCTAGTTGTGAAGCTTATATAGTAGCGCCCGGTGGCCGCACTATATATTAGACGGACGTTTCCCAAGGTATAATGCACTTAGTGCCAAATTTCGTAGCAATAAACAAGGTATTCTCCAGTTATAGTAGATTTTGTGTTTGTGACCTTGATTTTGGTGACCAGTGTATTTTGGAATTTAAAAAAGTTCTTATTCTTACATAAGAGCCGTTCTTGTGTTTTCGCAAGCAAGAAAGTATTAAATATTTCAAAACAGGAATTTTTTTTGAAATAATTTGATTTTATTATAGAAATGCATTGCATCCACCAAAATGCTTTAAGTAGGGATCCTACTACAAATTTGCTTAGTTTTTATTCTATAATTGTCTTAGTAAGAATTGTAAGTATTTGATAATAGACATATAATGATATTACTATTATCTCTTAAAATTACTAATGCCGTTCTTTACAATCTATTATGGTTCAAATAAGATATAGGTACAGGTTGGTAATTTTTTTCGGTGACGTTGAAAACGGATCACTAAATTATCTTAAGGGTTATCAAATATTGTAAAGATTAATAAAAAAGTTTGCAAGAATAAAATCGTTATAGAACAAAAAAAATCACAAAAATTGGAATGCATCCTACTTTTTAAGTAAACTAGACTCTAAAATGCTTCAATCTAACATTTTTTTATTATGCTGCTAAAATATAGAGATCATTTAACTGATTTCGTAAATATATTATTTATGCGAATTTTTATACATAGAATATTCAAAAATTGAATTTTTAAATTAGAAACAAACGTTCTGTGCCACAGAGAAAAATGTTTTTATTCGCATTTTTTTATAATAAAGATTTTTAGGATTCTGGTACACATTCCTCAGAATCTACTTTCACCATTGTGAAAATTTTTTTGCATTTTAAGATAGAATTACTTTAGATTTTTTTGCAATGAATATAATTTTTTCATAACAAATGATCATAAATTTTAGAATTACATAATATTTGCATGAAAAACTATGGGAAATTAAAATCTTAAAAGATTAAATTTTTTTTTTAAAATTTCATCAAAGCTTTTGAAACTATAATCATAGTCAATGTATATAACGTTTGCTTGCAATTACTTTGCAATATTTTAAGGATATAAATGCAGTAAAGTTTCTGCAATATGTATCTAAAGATAAATACACGACTTACAAATGTAAATATACTTATTGATTATAAATTGTTCATACATAATTTCTTATGAATATAAATCTTCTTTTCCCTCGTATAACCATGTACATAAATATATAGGTACCTCAATGTTAAAATAGGTTTTCTATTGCTTTTAATTTAAAAAATGTGAGCATTTCTTAAGCTTGGTATAAAATAAGATATTTTTCTTGTCAAAGGCTCTCAGTTACCCGAAGCAATATTATTTATAGTAAAGAGACAATATTATTTATTTATATTCCTACTTGTTTATTATTTTCTTTAGCAGTCTTGTGTCTTGTTTCAATCGCTCTTCTTGTTTCCAAGAATGCATTTCTTTGTGCTCTGTCTGTGAGGTATTTCGTATACATACTCACCAAATTGATGCAAGTGTAAAGTAAGCCATTAGTCAGCACCTGTAAAGCAAATATCACAAATTACTTCATAAATTTAGGTTGCTTATAATCTACGATAGTTCATAATCATATTTTAAATAAGTGAGATATTGAGAAAAAAATTAATAAAAATCAATTTTTTGAACAATAAAATTGAATTTCAGGAATTTAACTATGTAACAGCCACCATGATTGTAACTTTAACTGGACTGCTAACGCCACCTGGAGTGACGTTCAAAAAGAGAGATTTCTTCCCAACCTCTAGTATTTGTTGTTGTGCATGTGTATGTATGTTGCGTTTTGTGTATATGTCTTATATGTATCCCTTGTAACTATTATTATGATGTATATCCGCGTGCTGTGAACTGAACCCAATAAAAGACCATGTTCTTTTCATCTTCTAATCTCCATTCAAGAATCCACGCACTTATGCCATGCTCTACAACTGTTAAAATAAGGCAATTAAAAAGGGAAAACAATTTTTCCTGAAGTAAAAATAGTTTTTGTCAATTGTAAGATTTTCCGATTAGATAGTATTCAGTAAATTAATCCTGTAGGTTCTGGAAAAACCGTCTTCATTTTTAGGAGCTTTAGAAATGCAATGTTTTTATGTTTGCGATATAAAGCCCTTTAAAAATGTGTTGTTACAGAGAGAGAGATTCACAGTTTTACTATTTGGATGTATTTGTTAAATAAACAATCTTCGTAATTAATTTTTTTGTATTTTTAATTAGTTTCAAAAGAAAATTAAAAGAATTATGTATTGTGGATGAGAAAAATAAAATATGATGCAACACTTGAAGAAAAAGAGGTTAAATGAAGTCCATGAGTGAAATGTACCAAAAACTTATCAATACTTCTATTCACTTTTAGAAACTGTTTTATTAAACGTAACTTTCGTTAATATATATAATTTATCCAATTTATAATAATAATCATATTTTTTGAGTTGTAAAAATGCTACTATTGCAATCAAAAATTAATCCTACATAAAATTAGATTTAATATTTGCTAATTTCTAGGTATGATTTAAATTCAATATTTACTAAGAAAAATATAAAACGCTATTTTTAGCTGAAGTTTGTTAACGTATGATTGAAGCTATTTAAGTACTATATCCGATTATCTTCCTTTATAAGTCAGTGTTTTTCGCATAAAAATGTACTAGAAGGATAAGAGAAAAAATCCTTGTAAATTACAAGCATCGTTTTCTTATTATTTACTTTCGCAGTTATAAATCTATAAAAAAGACATTACATGGCTTAACAACACGGAAATAGCTCAACGAAAGTTTTCGTAAAAGCACGAAAGCAACAAAAATATTCAAAATCTTTGTAAAAAATGGATGAAAAAAGGCTTTCAGTTATATTTAATTAAAAGTCGACTCTTGTAAATTGGATGTTATTTTATTTTTGCAAACGTAGTCCTATTTTGCAATTAAGCTTGTCGTTTTAATCTGATAATAAAAAAAAGATATTCTATTTTCTTCCCTCATGTGCGTAAATTTTTGCAGAAAAACTAGTCTACTGCGTACGTGAAATAATCACTGCAAATTAAAATGATCGGAACAAGAAAAATATCCTACAATAAAGATGCTGTGATAAACAACATTGCACGCAAGCTTCTGAAAGAATATTAATAAGAAAATCAACTAAGTTTAATATTTTTCTATATAATTATAAGATATAATTATTATCCTGCTATATAATTTAGTTGCAGTGCGTTCCACCGTTACGTAAATGTAATTAAAATTTACTCTGATAACGTATTGGTTATGGCATATGAAAACTGTGCTATGAATAATAATATTACTTACTTCGAGTGATAAACTAAGTAAGCATTGCTTTACATAACATTAGGCTAAACTCTCATTGTATTATAATAAAAAGAAATATGTATTCACTGATACACACTAGAAGTTGATGTAAATAATTTTCAGGTGAATCTAGTACTTTCTCTTATACTTTTTTAAAATTTCATTCACAGATATGAAAGAAAATATTAAAATGTCTCTAACAAATAAAATTGAAAAAAAATAACTGAAATTTTTTAAAGATATTTATGATACATCGATCATTACATAGTTCTTCACTTCTGAGGGTGAGCTACATCGGATATCAACAAATTTCAATGAATGTTGATGGAATGGACGAACAACGATCATCATGGCTCAACCAAGATGTTATATCTATTTCAACTATTACCTAAATTATTTCTGTAATCTCCAAGCATCTACACTGAACAGCAAGATGATTTTAAAACCCAATTAAACTCAACGAGTATTCCACATGATGGAGTTTGAACTTGAAAGTTTAAGCCACACACCTAGTTCGTATTCATGTCGCGATGCAATCATTGCGTTTATCGGAAACAATATAGATATTAAGAAAATTTAAACATTTCACTGCTTTCATAGTAACACATTTCACACATGTTAACAGCAAATGTTCTTAATCGAAGGGCAATCAGATTCGCATTTATATACATCTCGTCCCGTAAACATAGAATTATATGGTTAAAGCAATCTGAAATTTCACCGAAATCTCTCGAAGAAGAAAATGTATTCTAAATGAATAATATTAGCACAAAGTAAGCATACTTTTAAGCCCGAGGCTCAACAAAAGCAATAATTATCAACAAAAAAAAAACTTTTTCAAATTCCAAAAGCATTTCTATTTTAGACGAGCAAAATATTCTGAAGTGCAAAAACGTTGCCAATGTTAACAGCAAAGAAGGATAAAAACAGACGATATCAAATATTACGCTGACTTAGATAGTATTTTTATTTCTTAGAATGCTTGTTTTAGAAACTTTAGTGATATAATCGTCAATTGAAAGATACAGGGGAAAAAATTAACTAACAAAGAACTCGAGACTTTTCTATTTCTCATTTGGATTCATTGGCTTACTGGAGCGGGTGCAATGATTATCAAGAGCTTCTCAAAAGAGAATTTGCTAAATGCTATCCAACTGCAGAAATCCTCAGCCTTCGGGATTAATAAAAAAACAATAGTACTATATAAAATACTAATATAAAAATAAAGATTGTTTAGTGAGTTAATTTTTTTGCATTGAGTCCTCTTGACACATAATGTGCCAAACAAAAGGACTTAAAATAAAGAACAAACAAAATCCACTACAGAATTGGATTCCCTTTTTTCCATTTCTATCAAAATTTTATTGATTTTTGACACACTAAAAGGAAATTAAAAAACAACAATTGATAAAATTACAATTTCAGAAATATGAGCGAAAATTGCCTTTCAGTTTATTAATACGCAGTAATTAGCAATTCTTTAATGAAAAAAAATGACGCAATTTCATACAAAAATCAATGAGTTCAAAACTTTTGGAATACATGTCGTTAATTCTTAGTTTGCTGTTGACAAAGAATTCCAACTAATCTCCTCTCAAGAGGATTGATTAAGATTTAAATTCGAAATAAGGATAAAATATTCATTCTTTACTATTTTTGTTCAGTTATTTTATCTTCTAGATAAAATGAGAAAAAAAAACTGCAAACATAAATGAAATGGAAACTATCCATCTAAGTATTGACTAATTACCAACCATTTTAAATCTTATAATATTTTGAAGCTAACGAGACTCGTTAAATAAGGTGAATAAAAATTACTAAAATAGCAAAAGTAAAAGGAATTTCTCATTTAACGTTATTAGAACTGTATTATTAAACATTTTTTCTAAATGTTTGAAAAAGTAATTGAAGATTAACTTCTGTTTTCGGACGGATGATGATTAAAATTTTTATCTTTTATTTTTTAAGGCTTATACTCAATTTCATATATTAATTATTACCAGTTCATAATGATCTGGAAATCGCAAACCAATTAATGCAATTTAAATACGAATTATACCTTTGAAGCCTTAGTTTCAAATAATCATATCATGCCTTCATTCCCTTAAGTATAATTGTTTTTTTTAATTGAAATGTTTGATTATTTGATTCTAGTTCTGAAAAAGAACATCGATTTTTTTATTCTTGTATATGCTTAATATAATTAAAATAAAATTATCTTTTTTTTCCGAGCTACAATTGACATTTAATTAAATGCAAACTGAGCAGTGCATACCCATAACTTAATCCTATTAATTAGAATAGGTTTGAACAATTGAGTTTATAAAAATTTGAAAATTATGTTAATAGAAATTTTAAGGCAATGTCATATACGGTATAGCCACTTTTAACGAGATAACAACTTCACTTGTGTTATATAAATGGTAATATTGGTAAATTTAATGAAATCTGTTATTTTATTTTTTATGAACTTCATGACATGATAAAAATTAGGATATTTTGAAATGTTCTCATTCCAATACCGTTGCAAAAATGGTAATCTGTAATAAATTTGGAATATCTACAAATTAGAAAGTTGTTTCTTTCTATATATCAGAATCAGAAATATTAAAATTCATGTATCATATAAAATTTTATCATAATTGTACCTATTACTCTGGGAACATTTTAATGGGCATTGATTTCAGAGAAATGATATTCCTCACTAATGTTTTTTGATGTATAAAAAGAGTTTATTTAGTGGATTTTATTTTAAATTTGTTTTGATTAACTTACTTCGGTTGTGAAAATCGAATGTGAGAAAAATAAGATGTTTTAAACAATGAGATCTCAAGAGTAATGCACTAAATTTATTTCAAAAACAGCTGTATTTTGTTTTGCCCTTTAAAATTGCATCCACAAAAAGTTACTTTATACTTTTTTTTTATTTCATGACGAATAGATTGAGATTTTAAGTGAGAGAATATAAAAGAATACGTATATTAAAAGTTTTGTGTGTAAAATATGAATCTTAAATAAAATTTTCAATGTTATATAAAGATTATATGAAAGTTAATATAACGTTAGGATATCTTTCAATGATTTACAAAACTTTTTTTAAATTTAAATTTTTTCTTGGCTTTTTTTGCTTGGACATTTTTAGCCTGTTCAAAATACATAATGGACAATAACACATATTCAGAGAGTTTATATATGACATTTTTTGTGAATTTATGGCAAGAAAACATTTTAATTCTGTCCTCAATAATCAAGTTCATTTTCAGCGTATAAATGTTTTGTAGAAATTTTGTTATCCAAATTAAAGGTATTAGTTAATAAAGCGTCTAATTTATGTGCCTGTTTTATCCTAATGAATACTTAAGAATAACATGCAATTTTATGTATTAAATGTTGTGCTATTGTTACAAGTGTAATTATTTATCAAAGATTAATGTAACCCAAAGACTAGTAGGGCTAGACTAAGTCCATGATGTTATGAATTCAAATAAATTCTTAAAAAGTTAATAAATTGGAAAGAAGTTACTATTGGGAAAACAAAAAACAATTGGGGATATGGTCAGAAGAGGTTTGCCTAACGCAACATTTGGAACAGGCAGGAAAAGACTTAGTTCCGTTGCAGTAAGTCAAATACCTAAGATGTTTACTGACGTAGCAACTCAAACTTGTTTGCTTTTGTCAGCTAACTGATACATAAATTTGGAATTCATATATGTTAGAAGGGCTAATAGAATCGAAAACTCTCATGCTTCTCTTTTATCTAATGTCTCTGTGGTCTCGTTGCCTGAGAGGTCTAAATAAGAAAATATTCACTGTAGATGAATGTCTCCGAAGAAAGAAAGTCGTCTCAACTTATTTAAAATAATCACTGTTTTTTATTGTCCCATACTTTGTGATAATTAGATAAATTTAGAACAGAGCTTTAGATGTTAGATAAAATCAATTTTTCAATCTTGTCAGAGAGTGCTAGAACTAAACAGAGGCTCACATTTATGGCAAATAATTCGCTACAAAATATTGAGCAATAGTCGGAATTCTTTCTCTGGATCTGTAAGGAGCTGTTATTCGATATAACATAAATTCCATTGCCGAAACAATACTTGCCACCCTTGTTTCCATTCGTATATAAAATGAACACTTCCCAAGAGGACGTCATTAATTCTTTCAAGAGCAAATTGAATTAAATAAGCTGGAAGATAGATTTTTTTTTCATTTGGGCAGGAATATTTGCATGAAATAGAACTCTAGATAGACTCTACAAAGATGGTGCTGTTCCATTGAACCTGAAATCGAATTGTTAAGAACCACCTGACTGAAAGGACTGGTTTACCTTTAACCTTTGATTTATGCACCAACCTTTAAGGAAAACAGGATCAAATTTGAGGCTCAAAAGTGCAAAGTTCATGAAAGCATTTTACAAGACTGGAGCTTCTAAATGGTTGCAAGTCAGCCTCATAAAGAACTATTTCAATTTGAAAACATTTACGAATATCTGTAATAAGACGAGGTGAGCTTAGCTGGACTATTTTGAGTATCTGCAAATTGCTATTAGATGTATTGGAAAACCATACTCTAATAGAAATCTAACGCGTAAGATTTAAGTAATCCCGAGTAATTTTTCCAATATGCAGTTTCTCAATTATGTCCTGATTTATATCTAAGGAGGTTAAAGTACTTTCTGCTTTTCAGCTCGAGATAGTCAATGTCCTTCTGCTGGTTATCTTAGGATTCAATTTAAAGCCTAAGTATTTTGAATGCTTTTCCGCTACAAGAGGCTGATGATTAGTGAAGTCATTATGTTGATAATTATAGAATTTTCTGTTAGTTGTGAAGAAATCAACAACGGAATGAAAAGAATTAAATTGTTTCAGCAAAGTAGCACACATCATCAAAAATAAGATTTATGTTAGTTTCCTATCTTTCTAAATCAGTACTTGAATTCCAGAGGCCAATATAGCCTCTAACGAGCTTCTTCGCGCCTCCGAGAAATGACCATCTCAGTCGCAGAATTGAGCATGGAAAAAAGAGTAGGGTTCAGGATTAATCTCTAAGGAACATATTGACATAGTTTTACAACCTACGACAGAGAATTATTATTAAATCCAACCCTTATACGTCTGTCCTTTAAAACATCATATAAGCAGGATAATACTTTACCTCTAATTCCAAAATTATTACACAGTTTGATGATATGTTACTTTCAAAATCCTACAACAAGACTTAGATAGGACTGGGAAGGCCACCGCTGGTATGATTAGGAGTTTTCATGTTGTAGAATCTCTTAATCTTCTGAGTAAAGTAAAGCAGCGACTTGATTTGTGGAGCTGTTCTTTTCTCTATACTTAAATTGTTTCTTCGGTAGAAGATTATAAGAGTTCAGATAAAAGCAAAATAATTTTCTATATGGTTTTACAAGCAATACTGGTCAGGGTAACAGGTATGTAACTAGTTATAAGGTTAGCTAGCATCCTAGTATGGTTTCCTAACGGAGATAATAGTTACGATTTTTCACTCTCGAAGATTTCAATTTTATATTTTTAAATTTAGAATTTATATTTTACATTTAATATACTTTTCACGTTTGTTTTTTAATGTTATATTTAAATTTAATATTTGATTTGTTTGTTAAATTTAATATTAATTTATTAATTTAATAATTTTTATCGAACACTTCTTTTCATTATAAGCTTTAGAAATTTTAATTGAATCAGCAGTTGATGATGGGAATAACCCCCCAAAAAACTAGTTTCAAGAGGAAAAAAAATTTCCACTCTTTTTATTTATTATTTTGTCTCAACCAAACATCAATGTATGAGATTCGTTCTTTACATTCTAATCCTTTAGTCCAGTGTTTTGGACAGGCCAGTTGAAATGTTCTTAATGAAAAATTACGATAATTAATAAATCTGTAGATTTGTTCCCTTCTTCAATTAAAATTAGGCAAGAATAGATTATTAAAAAAATCAGAACGATTTTTTTTTCTTTAGAAAATTACTGACATAACTTATAAGGTGAATTTTTATTGAATTATCGTGATTTTTAAAGCAGTGGTGGAACAACAAAAAATTTCGGCCTCTCCACAAAATATAATTCAGTTCCCAAGAAGAAAAATTCTTTGAAGTATCCTTTTTGTTACAAAATAGCAGTAATTCTGTTAGTAAAAAAAATGAGTTATATAAAGTTGTGAGTATTGCCTATTTTATGCACACATCATACACTTAGACGTGTGTGGTGTCTTTTATAAGAAAAGAGTGAATTTGGGAGAAAGCACCATTGAGATAAAAATATATCACACGGAGTAGAAGATATCAATGAAAGTGAAGAGTTAATTGAAGGTCAGATTTAGACTTTGAAGGCGGTATATCAATAGGTGCTACATTTTATATTAATTATTCAGAAAACATTCCATGACTAATATACATGATACTATAAAAAGATAATGGGTATTTTAAAACTATTCAGAAAAATATTTTACAAAATTATGTTAAACAGAGCATGGGTGTGAAAATAAGGTTTCTTTAAACACCAAAACTGGAATAGTTTGTCTGCAATGCTTGAAAGATTTTTAGAGATAATATCAACAATTTCAAAATAATACTTTGGTTTTCAGGAACAACAAATTTTGACTGATGTAGAATTTGAAACTTCGAAAGTAATTGTAGCAAGCTTAAAGCCATTAAAAATGGGCCTGCAAATACTATGACTGTCCAAATACGAGTTTGCTTATTGTGGAAGGAGTATTTGCTTTTATAGCTGAAGAGGTGAACCAACAAAATAATTCAGAATTTTCTTTGAGATATGAAATGTTTTCGGATCCAAAGAATTAGTGAGAAACGCAATGTTAGTTTAATTTAATAAGTATAGTATCAAAATTTTGGAAGAAATCATGATACCACTAGAAATTGCTGTTGTTCTTTCAGATTTACCAAATAAAATCTTTTGGAAATAACAAGCTAAAATAATTATGACAAGACCTTTTTGCGAGAAATCACAATCCGACCCTTCACATTCAGAAGAAGAGAGCACGAAAACTTTGGAAAAGAAATTTTTAATGTGTTGGATGAAAAATCGGAAAAAAAACCTATCCACTCAAAAATAATCCTACGTTGTTCAACCGGGAAGAGTTCTAGCTTGAGAACGACAGTGAAGCAAAAATCGCAATTATTTTACATAAAAGTTAAGAACTAGTCAGAGCGATTAAAATATGCATACGCACACCTTCAGTAAATTTTAGAATTCTTTAAAATTAATCCAGAAAACTGCATAGTTAAACAGGAAATTATTTAACTCGATTTTAATCGTCTTTAAACAAAACGATAGTTCTGAAAGTCCAGTGCTTCATACATTTACGCATCTCATTGCTTTCTTTTTTATTTAGCTTCTATTTACTACGCAATGCTCTAATTCAGAGTTTTGCAAACTTGCTTCCATAACGCTGCAAATAGTTTATATAGTTCTTATTAACATCACTCTCCTAAATATTACAGAACAATGAAAAAAAAAATGCTATCAACAGAATTTTTTGTTCATATAATTGAGAATATTTATAATTCACATTTCAAGTGTGTTTTCACTAATAGAACAAGAATCAAAAGAAGTTTGTGATTTGGATTGAATCAATAGCGAATACTAGAACTGTGAATTTAGCGTTACTTTTTTACATGGAAAGAAAGAAATACAACTAATTTAAAATTTTAAGCTGCATTTAAATCTAAATTTTCTTGAAAAAATATAACGAGACATGAAAAATACTATTGAACGAGATAGACTTGCCGCAAGAATATCGGAAACGATAAATGGGTCGATATAATGAAGAGGGTAAAAAAATATTTTTACTGATTTAAATAGAAAATTCGATTCATATCTAAGGGGAATTAGGGACATTTTAACTATCGGGAGAGTCAAATGATCTTAAACACTTTTTTCAAAAATGCTATTTTATTGGGAACCATGATACAATGTGCTTGTTTTCACCCCCAATTCATTTCCGAAAGCATTAAGTTCTTACGCATTACCTTACATTAAGCATTACATTCAGGGGCATTTTGTTAAAACGGGAGGATAAGATCGTATTTGAGGAAGCTTAAAGTGAAATAAAGAAATACTTCTGCTTTTCTCGTTGTTTCCCCAAACTATTATGCTCACATATGATTAATATCCTTATTGGTTTCCTATTGTATACAACTTCTAATAATATTAATAGTTTCAACTTGTTTCTTTTCACCTAATTTTCAGTTCAGTCAAATGAATTGATAATAACTACATATAGTTTTCAAAAATATTATGATTAGGTAACTACATACATTTAACCATTTTTATCATGTAATTTTCCCTATTATTAATTGAATATATATATATATATATATATATATATATATATATATATATATATCACTGTAAATGCTTAAATTAGCTTATTTACCTAATTATGTTAAATCATTATTTATTCTTCTTGTTTCCATCATTTAAAGCTATTTTTTTTAACATAAGTAACAAATCACTTTCGAAAATCCTACTTCGATAGCAGAGTTATAAGTTTATATAAATCATTCTCTTTATTATTCTTTGACAGTAGATCTTGCATAAATGATGAAATACATGTTAAGTAAATATAATTTTTTTGTTTCTCAATTAGGATTGATGAATACTGATTTCCCCCCTTAGAAATGTACTTTATATACCAATACTCCGCTTGTTTTTTTATTAATATTTAACTATAGATTAAGATAATCCATCAATAAAAAAAAGTTGTAAGAGGTATAATTTTTAAAATTAATTTTCTTTCGAATTTCGAAGATCTTTATGTGAAATATTTTGTGAAAGAAAAGCCTTATAACTTAGTCAAATAAACTTGAGACTAGACTAAGGAGGCGCAAAAACGTAGACTAATTGTAGATTGTATCGATAAATCCTCTTTTGCAGCCAAAGAAAGTTCCCAAGGAAAAATGTGTATGGTATTAACGAAAATATTTAAAAATGCGAGAGTGTTTAGACTGAACAAATAAGTAACAATTTAGTACTCTAGCCAAAGAAATGCTTACAAAAATTAAATTAAATACTTTCATATGGTCTCTTGTGACGCCATAGTTTCCTTACTCGTAATTTTCTCCATATATTTTACTCAGAAATTAAGCACTTAAAAATTGGATTGTAAAATCATTAAGCTATATTTATGCTTATTTAAGAATAATTAGAAATCAATTTTGATATCATGAATCTAAAGCAGGAACCTTCATGCATCCTCAACTAAAGATTATCAGAAATTTCTACTTATCTGAATAACCAAAAACACGAGGACAGATTCAGAAACGAATCAGTTTTCAATCTTAATCCCATTTTCAATTCTCCAGACACTAATTATGAAGTGGCGTATACACTAATTATGAATCTCCACCCCTTAAACTTCAAACTCTTCGTTGTTTAAAAACAATTCCAATCTTACAGTTCGCTCTTTCTCTTTTTCAACTACAGTTCAATATATCATTGCTAATTTACGCAAATCATGGTTCTTTCCAGAATTAAATTATGTCATCGAGAATCCCCATGAAGTTAGTTAAAGGGAAATACGCCTGAGAATCCCTTTACACGCTTAATTTTTCCGTAATTAAAATGCTATAATTTACACTCAGTCGAAAATAAACATTATATAATTCATTTCCTTTAAAAAATATTTTTATTAAATTTTTTTAGTTAAAGGGATAAATTTAAATAATATATACATCATGTAGTTTTACGTTTTTTAACCCTTTTCAAAAAGAGCAGGATGAATGTACATACTTTGAAATTATTTTTAAAAGCATTCTTACGTTACATGAAAACTCTGTTGTACTTAATGTGAAATAATCATGGAATGCTTAAAGTTTCATTCCTTCGTCCAATAAATTAATGCACTCTCTTATTTAATTAATTATCATCATATAACCAAGCCTATGTTATTTAGGTGTCGTTTTTCTTCTTTTGTTTAAATTTCTATGTTTACAGAAATTTTAAAACTACAGAAGACAAATGGGCTTCGTGCATGCTAGTATAATGTACATAATTCGGCTATATGTATTCAGTTGTTGCGTGGATTTTCAAAACCAATTTCTGATGCAATTACAGACGTAGTTAAAAAATAGTAATATCTGACGAAATTACAGACATAGCTAATCTAGTTATGTCTGTAATTTTGTCAGATATTCTTTTTACATTTGGATGTACTTTTAACGAAAAATGA
>BMAW01125444.1:0-13533 GCA_019974015.1 Nephila pilipes | reverse complement strand
ATATATATATATATATATATATATATATATAGCTATTAAAATTGCAACATCAAGAAGGAATGATCTGACGAACGTCAAAATCGCATGAAAGAAATAAGAGGTTGAGATATGCAAATGATTAATATTTTAGTGCATTTAAACGACGCAGGAGAGAGAAACGAATCTGAAGCACTGCATAAAAGAAAAGTTGTGTAGTGGATTTCTCATTCGGAATTTAGTTTTAGTTTAGTCTTTATTAACGTAGCACTAGAAGCAACAAGAGGGTTATTGGCGACGGATCTCATAATTTTGAGCATCGGTCAAGTGACGAGGACTACACCTGAGCTGGCACCCCCTCTCCTAACTTGCACATCATGCCAACGGGATGACTTTGGGCCCTACAGATTTAACGTGAATCAGCCATGGCGGGTCTTTATCAGCCAAGGATTAAATCCGCGACTGAACAAAAATCGTCGTCACGAATCCGAAGTCTGTCCACTTTTCTCATTCGGAAAGCGCTTTGTAAGATCGGAGTTTCCTCAAAATATCGTGTTATGCCTCGAATAAGAGGATGAAATACTTACTATTAAGTGTCGCAATCCGTTAGAGGCAGGATTGTTGCCTATCGAGAGTGAGGATTATCATTCTATGATACTGCTGGTCACACTGGCCGAAATCTAACCACTGTCATGGAAATATGGAATCAATGGGCTGTTGAGGGTCCTATTCAACGGCATGCAGGATATTCTCGACCTCTCATGACTAATGCCCTAGAAAACAGACATAATGTGATGTCGGCCCTGCAAAACCGTTCAACCACATCACAGACTGGACAAATGAACATGTTTGAAGTCCGACCGGTATACTCTCGTACGGTACGTCGATGTTTGCAGCAGCGTGGTCTGTAATCATGGCGACCATTACTTCGGTTTACTTTGACAACGCAACATAGAGAAAGACGGTGATTTTGCTGCACAGAACGACAAAGCTGGATACAAGAGTGGCCGAATGTCGTCTTTTTAGACGAGTCCCGGTTCTGCTTGCAGTATTCTGATTGCCGTAATGTGTCTGGAGGCTCTGAGGAGACCGCTAATCGCCTGCTTGCATTCGATATCGGCATAGGACCTTGAACCTTGTGTGATAGTTTGGGCAGCCATTGGGTACACGACTCGCACATTTCTAGATCCGATCGATGGTAATTTGAACACAGAACGGTACATTTGTGACATCTTACGTCCAGTGGTTGTGCCCTATTTCGAGGCCTGCCAAACGCCTCTTCCACCAACATAATGCAGACCACATGTACCACATCGTGTTCTGACCTTCGTCGATACGCAAGGTAATAAATTGTTGCCTTGGCCTGCACAGCCTCCAGATCTGTCACCTATTGAAGACATCCAGTCATGAATTCCTGAGAGACTGCCCGTCAACTCTCTCCAGCTAATATGGCTGAAGAAGTGTGGCATAGACTTGAAGCAGAATGAAATGAGTCGCCCGTTTCTGTCATCCAAGCCCAGCTTGACTCCATGCCTAACCGCGTAAGGGCCGGTTTATCTATTTCGAGTGGCTGCTGTTTCTACTAATTTTGTACCCCTGTAAACCCTCAAACTTCTAGCAAATTTAGTCATATTGTCTTTATGCCATATTGAAGCTTGTCAAATAAATATCTTTTTTGTATTTGATTTCCTTCATGGTGTTACAATTTTAATGGCCAGCAATATATATATATATATATATGTGTGTGTGTGTGTGTGTGTGTGTGTGTGTGTTTTATATGGTTAGAGGTTTTCTTGAATTTTTTAACCAGGAATATCTGTCCTGTTTACAAAAAGTCAATAATATCCAGTTCACATATCTGTCTAAATGGTATTTGAAGTTATATTAAAATGTATTTTATCAATACATACAAAAAAAATCAATTACTAACGTGCTTGGAAAAATACTTTTCTCTAAATGTTTTACTTGGCAGTGCGTGGTTATAACGCTATTATTTGCATAATAAAATGAGTTCAATAGAATTGAATCGGATTGTATTTAAAAAAAAGTTACCTCTTCTCTCCTTTACCTGAAATTTAATTTACTGAATAGGTCATAAAATGACTCTATTTTTAGACATTCATGTAAAGATCCTTTTTGGTACCAGAGCATATATGTAGAAAAAGCAGTTACAATTAATCTTCAGCAAGAAATCATTCTGAATTGTCAGCTTTATAACGACTATTAAGTGAATAAAAAGAAATACATACATTTTCATTTCAATGAAAAATTTATTTTACAAATGAAAAAGCGACAAAAGTAAATTTGTTTGGTATCTATATTTTGAATTAGTATTTGATATGTTCGCCTTTAGCTCTATTGAGTGCCAAAACACTATAAGGAATTAAGCTGATATATTAAGTCTACCGGGAAATTTCTGAAGTGAAGGGAAATGATACATTTATGAAGTGAAGGGAAATGATACATTTTTCTTACATTTAATAACTTTATTGCGAGTATAACCAGCGTGATGGCAATTTATAAATACCATTTTTGAAAATGCCTTGTCTTTAGAGGCGAAGAACTCAAGTAGTGATAGGTTGATGTAGCTTCAGTTTTTAATTTTTTTTTCCTTTCAAAAAATTTTGAAGAGAGATAAACAACTTATAATTAAAGGTTACTAGGTCGGAAGAATATGCTGGATACGACAGAAATTCCTGCCCTAGTTCTGTGAATTTTTGATGAATCGCTAATATTTGAAGAATAATGAAGAATCGCCAACCGTGTAGCATATGGTTTGGCATTATCATGATGCAATATAATTTGTTTCATATTGAACACTACCGACCTCTTTTCTTTCAGTGCTTTATTTAAATCATCCATTTTCTGACAGTATTTCTACGAAATTAGTTTTTGGTTAGGTGTTAAAAGCTCGAAATGTATCGGTTCTTGAACATCCCACCATATACATAGCATTCTTTTATTCAAGCTAAATACAGATTTAGAGAAGGAGGGGACAGATAGTCCATGCTGCAAGTAAGTTATCTTCCTTACGATGTATTCGAAAATAATCCATTTTTCATCATCAGTCATCATCCGGTTCAAAATGGGTTTGTTTTTGTTCCGAGCGAATAGAGATGTGCTAATGATGATTCGATTAAACAAATTTTCTAACTTAATTCCCAAGGCATCCATCAGGAATGTTTATAGATCAATCCTCTAAACTACGGAAGTCATATTGTACAATAAATATTATTAAATGTTTGAATAATGCCTTATTTTCTTTCATTTCACAAGCGGACGGAACTTTCCAATTGATCTAATTCTTCTGAATAAGCGAAAATGTTTCATTGTTATGAACATCGCACTCTAATGAGGCTTGCAATTAATTGAATTTTTAGTCGACAGTGCCTATTTCACTAACTTTATTCTTGGGATCATTTCAAATGTTTTTTCGCATATTCATATCCTTGATTACTTTCAGCTCATGGAAAGAATATGTCACGAAAACAAGGAGTCTTAAATACGGTTTTGTAATATTCCTCGTTTTCACATACAAATAAGCATGCTCTGATACCCTTAAATGTCATATTTCCATTTAGTCCAAAATAGCTTAAGCTCTTTTAATTACTCTTTGCCTACTATTTGAATTAAGATGCTACAGAATTCAGAGCACTTTCTTCTCGCGACCACAATTAGTTTGGACTTTTTGATGAGGCAACAGGCCTTAGAAAAAGTATTTTAAAGTCTTCTGTATAATGTTCTCATGCTCAAATTAATACATTGGGTACCTGATTCAATTTGTGATTGTTTTGAAGGATTTTTGTTTCTTTTCCATAAGGAGGAATATGTTTTCTTGTAAAATGTATCATCCTCTTTGGAGTATAATCTTGATTCAAATTGAGATATTTTTTTACTCTTAGAAATAGAGTGCAATGACACTGAAAATCTGCTAGCAAATTTTTCTTGTATTAAACTCGAATTTTGTAAAAGAATGAGTGGATCTGTTCAATGTTTATTTGAAGAAAGGTTCTTTTCAATGCCTATTCGGTCACCATTCTTCTTTCTTTTCTTTTTTTTAATAATACTTTTGCTTATTGAATTGAAATGACACTATCTAAAAATTTACTGTATTTTATACTTAATACAAATATAATTAAAATTATTTTATCTACCTAAATAATACTTTAAACTCTATTTGAATCAAAATTTATTTTAAGAGCATTCTAAAAATTTATTTTTGAAAATGTTTCTACTTTTCTTTCAAAAGATAGCTCAAAGTTAAAAGAAAAACTCATTTAAATTGAAGCATACATTTTGCATAAATAACATAAAAGAGTTTATTATATTTCCTTCTAAATATATTTAATTCAAAACTTTTAAAACAACGAAACAAATTTTTATTTACAATGAATATAATAATTTGGCTTAATAATATACCTCAAAATTTTTTGATTGGCTAGATAAAACTTTAAAGATTTAACTGTAAATATTAATTATTTTTACCTACAGAATACCAACAAAAAGAATTGCCTAAGATATATTTGTAGGACAGAAACATGTTACGTGATTTGTGAATCCGCTTAGAAATTCTATAAAATATTGATGGTATAGTTTAACAGGAATAAAAGATGTTATTTTTTTTATTTGTATCTGCGTCTATTTTTCTTTCAAAATTCATATAAATGATTTCCAATGGTAAGTTTCCTGAATACCGGACATTTTGACCTCGTGAACGTAATATTAATCCTATGGAATTTCTACAACCAACCTAAAAAAAATCTTATTATTTTATTTATTTGAATACAAAAAGTGCACCCGAAAGAGAAAAAAAACCAATGATAATCTCGGCAGTATTACACCCCCCCCCCCCCCCCGATTTTTGAAAATATCTTAGAATATGTTTTTAAAGACTGGAAAAGTCACTAGCGAATAGCTATAATGGAGGTAAAATATTTTTTAAAAAAGGAGGTAAAATGCAATTCCGCAGAAATCTTCATTAGTTTTTTAAAAATATCTTTCGAGTGCATTTTTATAGATTGAAATAAATAAAATAGTAACGATTTGAGGACGCTTATAGAACTTCCATGGGATTAACTTAGCGATCTCGAAATCAAAGAGCCCGGTAGTAGGGATCCTTAGATACATATACTTTGTATTCTTGCATAATTACCATCATTGGGAAAAAGTAATGAAAACACGTGTGTGTAAACAATTCTTTTTAAAATGCTTTTTATAACTGATGAAAAATAAAGATAAATAATGAATATTATTTCTCTGGAAATTTAATTTGATTTGTTTTTTCGAAATGTTTTTACAAATTCGCAACTTAATGGGGAGAGTGCTGAAAGATAAATGCAAGTCTTAAGTAGCATTTTTTCACTGAAACAATTTTCAAAAGCCACTGTTATTTATTCGTACCTTTATCTTCCTTCATATCGTATCTATTAAGGTTTCGTCTGCCGATTATTTTGATTTTGTGAACTTAATGTTAATCCTATGGAATTTCTACGACAGTTCTCATATCTTTACAACTTTATTATTTGAAGTAACCGGAAGAGCAAAATATTATGAAGGTTTCCGTGAAATTTCACACATTTTCCCTCCGATTCTTAAAAATATTTTTACTTTTATTTGGATGATACTAGTGAGTTTTCCGGTCTTTAAAAATGTTCTAATATATTTTCAAAAATCTGAGGGAAAATGTAATTCCGCAAAAACTTTCATTATTTTTTTGCTTTTTCGGATGCAGTTTCTTGTATTCAAATAGATAAAATAGCAAAGTTATGAGAATGGTAATAAAAATTCCATAGGAAAAAACGAAATCAAAATTGCTGGTAGGAGAGAGCCTTAAAATGTCAAAACCATAATAAGTAAAATCCCCAGATCTACAATTAGCATTATTATCTATTCAATATTTGTGTGCTATTTATACAATTGTTTTCTTACGAAAAATATTTCATTTGATTTTAGCGTTAATTCTTTTTATACTATTATTCACGCGTTTCCTTTTAATTGGAAAATTAAACAACACAATATCAACCATACTAAATTTAACACTTTACTACCGTGTTTTTTGGATGCCTGGTTTAAGTTAAATTATTGTCCAAAAATAGGACAGATCATCTCACGTTACTTTTTAGATAACGATAAAATTTTGAACTTTTGTAAGCTGGGAATATTTTTAAAATTCCTCATCAAAATAACTTCCTATTCACTGTTTGTATTGAATGTAATCTTAAAAATCACTATTGTGTGTCAATCAAAATGTTTGAACTTCATTACGAAATAACTGATCTAACTTTAATAGAAATTTAAAATTTTCCTATAAAAAGTATGTTGAAATTGATATTCTTTGAGCGGGAGACAACATTAATCGTTTTACTTTTAATTCATTTTAAAAGTTTTAATTTTACTTAAATTGTATGTTTAGAAAACTAGTAGAATATTGTTAAAGTAAGAATAATGTATTACAAAAGTCTTGTAGCATATTTTAAATAATGCTATAGAATCCTTGTTACAACATAATTCTAAAATAGTATTAAATTTTATAATATTTTTAAAGGTAAATCTAAGGTATTTTATTTTTCTGCTGATTTAAACTTATTCTAAGTGCAGTTAAAACCGAAATGAATTAAATACAATGAAAAACAAAGTAGTTTAAAGTGTCATGAAACATTAAAGTAAATTAATATGCTGTAAAACTTTTGAAATAATGACAGTTTGTAATACTATTAAAGTATTAGATACTGTAAGATTCCAACTTAAAAATGGCAAACACTGTTTCATTTAATTTTGAGTTATATTCTTTGCTATAATGTCTCTATTGTCAAAAATGTTTACAATACTTATAATTATATTTTTACAATGCTTATAAGTCAACATTTTTAAAATTGTATGAACAAATTACAGTGACCGTTACTAAAATCGCCTAAGTCAATCCTTTCAGTTATAAAAATATTTTTTCGTTTTTCTTCAGGCGGTATAATGTTTTTTAAACATATTTTATGCCCAAATACCATGTGATAATATAAACTGAGTAAAATGTTACTTGAAGAGCATGTAAAATTTGTGAAAAATATTTTCACCAAATTAGAAACACTGGTTTATCGTTTTTTTATTAATCTTATAAGAAACAAGTCAAATCAATCATCTTTTTTTTTTGAACATATGCACTTTTTTGATTTTTAGATATGCAATTCGAAAGAGACGTATTATTTAAATTTAAAAATGATTATATTTAGAAATTTTCCTCAAAACTGTGAAAGTCATCTAAGTTCAGGGCGCGAGACTGATTTTGCACATAAATATATCATTTCATGTTCAAGGAAGAAAAAATATTTATTCTCTCTGTCTGATGAATACAATGAGAGAATGCTGGAAAAGGTTTTTCTTGTTCTCAATATATTTTAGGTTTTATTGAAGCTCAAAAGAATATTTATATGCATATACATGAATATAATTGCAGGGTTGTGAGAAGAATTTTAAATTTTTTTGCAAGGAATAGCAATAGCTCATCAAAACAGTCAGATTCATTCATTTGAAAAGTCTGAACACCAATAAGGTTTTTAGCTATTATTAATTTATAATACTTGAATTTACTTTACTTGCGGAAGTTGTGTTACTAGAAAATTTTCCGAAACATTTACCTACTTTTTTAGAATTATATTTATATTTCACCTTTTTGTAGCTTTAGAACACCGCCAGATTACTGGAAAATCACTAGAAGTAATGCATTTAAACGGAAAGAGTTATGTATTACTGTCTAAAACTAATACCATAACCCCAAACAAAATACCAAACAAACAAAGTGACTAAAACTACAAAAAAATGTATCTTTTGAATTGATAGCCCACTTTATTCCAATGAAGTAAAAGGCATAAAACAATTTTCTATGACTTGTCAGCATGTGTAAAAGCGTAGGATTACGAGCAGGGTCTTAAAAAAATGAAGTACTAAACTATAAAGTGAGTACTGTACATATAAAATTATTCCTTTATAACAGCAATATATATATATATATATGTGTGTGTGTGTGTGTGTATGTATTTGTAATACAGGTAATTAAGAGTTTTGTCAGACCCCCGTTAACTCGTTGTTTGTTAACTCTTGAGTCGCTTAACTTGCTGTTTTACTATGGTTCGCCTTTTATGAGATTCTGATTTATCTTTTTTTTCTTCAGACGTCTTGAGTATTGCCTGTTAAGAGAAGACAATAATTCTTTTGTTTTTATTCTATTTTACATATCATGAAATTAACATGCAATGGAGTTCCAATTTGTAATAGCAAATTTATACTCCAAAGGAGAGAAATTAAAAACATGAGAAAGAATCAAGTGAAATGATGCTTGCCCACTTAAGAGTTAACAAAAAAAAAAATGTAGAGGTACAGTAGAAATTTTTTACGAGTACAGAACTAAAAGAAGTAAACCAACAAGAGAAGTGTAGGTGGAGAAATCCTAGAAAAAACATCCAAAAAATAGACGAGCTGAGATTTGATTCAAAAAGAAGGTAGTTTGAAAAAGAAACTCGAAATTAACCTTTGAATAAACGTGGTACCGAAACTAAAACTGAAACTAAAATATTGAAAATCCGAACGAGCAGAGGGAACTTTAAAAATAGTAAGAAAAAATTAAGACAAGAGAGTTTAAAAACGTGGCGACGGTCGAATACCTATTCACTATCCATATCCAAGTAAAGAGGCAGCAAAGTAACTAAGGTATAAAGAAAACGTGGAGAGCGAGGTTAGTTCGCCCTCTGAATTTCTGAGGCAAGTTGGGGAGGTGTTGAAGAACCATAAGTTCCTAGATCGTTAAGTGCAGATGGTAACTTAAGTCACAAAAGGGAGAAATTAAAAATCCGACAACGTGGAGATGAACAAAAAGTATTATTTTAAACGTATCCTTTATAAGTTAGGGGATGAGAAAGGAAATACTTTTTATTTATCTTTTTTGGATTTGGATGTTTGTAATGAATATGAATCACAATTCCTCAAAAAATGAAATGTTCCAGACTGGATTTTTTTTTCTTTTTGAAGAAATTTTAGTCAAAATCTCATAGTCAGTAAGATTCACTCTTCGTTCAAATATTTTTTTTATAGGTCAAGTATTTTTAAGAGTTATAAACATTTGCTTCAGCAATAATGAAATATACTACCATTAGTACTCACGTGAATAAATGAATCATCTGAAATTGAATACAGAAATTAGAGAAGTTCAACTTCTTCAATGTAAGTTTAACTTTTATCTGAAAAGTCCCAAATTTCTTTAACTTCTTTATACTTTTTTTTAATAAATTCCAATCATACCATGAACTTTGTTTCATAAAAAAAATTGCTATTATTTGAAAAAATTAACTTATGACTAACATGGTTTAATCTTCATTTTTATTGAATTTTGAAAATATATAACTTTTAAGTGACAAGAACAAATAATATAAATTTATGTATGCATGTATTCACATTTTACTCTCATATTTATTTAACATAACAACTTTTTAGTTTCAATCATAGCAGGAGAAACACGAGTTATTGACTCAATGGCATTAAATAAATAACACAGAGAATCGAATAAAATACCTGGTACGAAGAAGATGCCTAAGAATTCTCCGTTTTTAGTGAATATTATTCATAATATAATAAATAATAATAAAAAGTAATAGCAATATCTTTAAAAAGCTGAAGAATTTCGAAATCATAAAGCATGGTTTTTATTGCTCACTCTTACAAAATTATTAATATATTATCAATGGTATTTATTTTCAAAGTATTAAATTGGCAATGCTCATTTTGATGTATTAGACAACTTTTCAAGACAAAACTGGCGAAAAATATCGATATCTATCTTTTTTGGGGATTGTATGGAAAAAAGTCGCATTTTTGTTTAAAAATTCGAATGCGGTGTTCCCTCACTTATTTTGCGTTTCATCAAAGCTTTCAAAGTATTCATGAATTGCTATGCTTCAAATCGAAATAAGATTCAGTTGTTCTGTTATGAAATTATAAAATAAGTAATTAAATAAATTATGTTCCATATGATAGTTATAAGTTATTTGAATGCATTTGAGATGTTCGAGAAATACTCGTAACGTATTTTTGGACATCATCTATATCTTCCTCGTTTTTTTTTCTTTGTTTCTTACTTCACTAGCAAAAATAAAAAAAGATTAATTATGTGCTTTACTTTCCACAGAAAAATCGATTTGAATTAAGTTAAATGCATCAATTCATTTAATCATTCGACAGATAAGCATTTTGATTCAAAATCGACTTCCTTCTAGATTCGCTAAAATGTTTTTACAATCAATTATTTCAAACGCTTGAAAGAACACGAAATAATCCGTAAATTAAAAGAACAAAACAACATATGTCACCACAGCGCTTCGAATGTTTTAGGTACCATAAACATGACGTCAAAACCTTCAATGAGTTCTATTTGCATATAGTATTACTACCGCCAGGATATACAGGTACTTCGAAGACCTACAAGGTTTACTTCTGTGTTAGGTTGTTCCGAAATAGAACACGCATCGACAAATGGAAAAAAAATAAAGGATAGACATCTTAGCTGGCATTCTTATTATCTTGCGTAGATCCCACCCTATTTTTTTTCTGCGACTGCAGGTCCTACAATTCTCTATACACAGTTAGGTGGAACCTCTGCCAATTATAGAAAGTGCAAGCAGAATCTTTCTGTGGTAGGCTACGCGGAATGAAGCCGTGATCTAATTTTGTCTTTTAAGAGGCCTTCAGGTCTACTAGGGATCATTTTCTGTTCTGCTCCTAATGGTTCCTTCCGCAGTTTCCCGTGACTCACTGAAATGTTATGGAAATGGAAAATTCGAAGTTTTACAATATATTCGGCAGACACAAATTATCTTGCTTCAAGACAACAATGGAGCTCAGTGATTTGATAATTTTCAAATCCATTCTGGAAAAAGTAAATAAGTTGTTTCAAGTGTAATTTCTGCACTTTCTGCAGAGATTGTAGAGGAGGGCGGAACACGTTTCTTGTTTAAATTAGTTAAAAATGATGAGTCTAAAAACATTGATCAGATATAAAATATTTATTATCATATTTGACATTCAGTATAACGTGTATTTTTTCAATACAAAGAATACCATAATACAAATATCTAACGAAATTTCGTGAGGATTATTCGAAGTTATATTTAAAAGAAATCTCAACTACTGTATTAAGTCATTTTTATGTGTATAACTAAAACTATTTTTATGTGTATTCACTAAAATCGTACACTTGTGTGATACCATCCAAAATTTAGTAAGTGAATTCTATGAGAAACCTAAAAATTTAATAAAATGTTAGCAAAATTGATTCAGATGGTTTTGTAAAGATTCCTCAACTAACTGAAAATCAGACCCAGATCAAAACTGTTGATCTATTTGATTTAGAGTTTAACAAATATATATATATATATATATATATATATATATATATATATATATATATTCATTTTTATTAAATAACATCATTTTGCGCAGATTTGCGCCTTTCGAATGTATTTATTTTGAGAAAAATTAAACGTAATATGAAGGTAAATTAAGGATAATTGTCGCATTAACAGAATAAGAGAAGGTTTAATAAGAATAATTTGGATTAATTATGATTTGTTTGTTTTAGCAAAATTGCCAAGAAAAGAAAAAGACAATACCAGAAATAAATATTTTTTTAAATTTTGAATATTTTGGAAATTATATTGACTTCCAGGTAAGATCATCAGAATATTTAAGAGGTCAACACTAATATATACTCTGGTGGAAAATTGCTAAGGAGGGGTGATATTATCACTCCTTAGGAAAATGAAAGGAAGCAAAATGTGTAATATTAGAATAAAAAGGCGTCATGTAGGAAGAAGAGAGCTTGTGCAAATGTTCTTTTCAACGCTTGTTCATTACGTGATAGCACTGGTAAGAAATTTAAAGGATTTGGTGAGTGTCGGCAGCTATTGTTTCGTATGAAGGTTTGACTAGAAAGAATGAGTTGAAGTACTTGAAAATTTCCATATGTCTTTTAGACATCACCTAAAGGTCCATATGCGCAGCCGTATTTCTGAAAAGAACACATGCTGCTGGAGAATTTGTAATCGGATTGTAGATGCCAATTGATCTGGCTTGTGAGTGGCGTAGAATATTTTACAGAAAGGAACTTGGAAAAGAGCCAATATCCGATATGCAATGTCATATTATGATCCGATATCATGCGCAATTGCTGCACACTCATATACGTGTTCGAAACTGATGACATGAACGAAGAAAGGCACATTAATGAAATCTCACTGATTTATGTTCATCTTTCTTGTTCTGCTATTGGTGATAAATTTTTTTTTCATGGACGACAATATGGCATGTCATTGATCGGTCTCTGTTCGGAAATGTCTACAGAGCGAGGGTATTCAGTGCCTTGTATAGCCAGCACAATAATCTCCAGACTGATGTTTTGTTTATATTAATCTACTGTATCTGGTTTTTGCATAGATATATACATTTCTACTTAAAGGAATTAGAATTAGATTCATCATTTCAAACCATAATAGTTATATTAGGAATAAGAGGAATTTAGTGAAGATTTTGATACACACACATATTTATTACTAACTTTACTGTTAAATACGGATTACCGATAGAAGCTCTCAGAGGATTTAAGTTCTTTTAATAACGAAATTAATCACGAATAGTTTTAAGTCTAAAATAGCTTATATTATAAAGAAAAGCACTCATTATACAACTCCAAAATAATTTTGTTATTGTATACTAAAAATGTCTAGTAATTACGCTGTTGTTTGTAAGCATTTTTACTTAAAGACTGATTAATATATAAACATATTAAAAAAATAACTTTTATATTAAAATTAGTAATAGAACAAGAGAAAATGATAATACAATAACTGTTTTTATAAGTAGTAATAAAAATTATAAATTACATAATATAATATCCACATATTTTCTGACTCCTTAATTCCATAAACACCTATCAAATTTTGCACTTTTAAAAATATTCTATCTCTCTTTCTCTATCTCTCTCAGGATACAATAAAGACATTACAAATCAGGTAAAATATTACAAAATATTTTACAAGGTACTATTAATAATTTTAAGAGGTTCTAGGGGGGTTGGATTTATCTCGATTGCTTATAACGTACACAACATCCGAGTAGCTATAATTCATTGAAATTAAAATTAATTGCTTCGATGATTTTACACATGCTTTAAAAAGGAATAAAGTTTCTAAAACATGTAAAATAATTAAAATATATTCTATATTTATTCACATTATGAACCCATGAATATCATAAAATTATCTTTGAGGAAATTTGAGTTGATTTCACTGCGCGCAAGATATTTTGTACATAAATGGTTCTAATGACTTGCAGTAAGTTGCTTTATAAAGTCAAATACGTCCTCTTTAATAGGAGCCTCAAAACAGTTAAGTAAAACTTAAAAAAGTATTTTTTTTTAAAAAAAAAAAGTAAAATATTTAAAAATTTTAAAAACTAAAAAAATAACATTTTCTTATATTTTTTTAATTAATTATATATATATATATATATATATATATATAT
>BMAW01125439.1:3706-27489 GCA_019974015.1 Nephila pilipes | reverse complement strand
ATATTGCCTTGTTCAATTTACGTATTGCTTATCGTACAGTTTCAATTATTATTCGATATACTTATATGTAATTGTAATTATCGAGTGGGAAGCAAAATTAATTGCAGTTATTACTAAATCTTTGATGCTTATTTTTTGACTGAATTATTTATTTAAATATGTTCACGTAACTCTATATCATTTTAAGCGAATTTCGTTTTGATAACACTCATCCAATGATTTTGTTATTTTTTTATTTTAGGTTGTCAATGATGTGGAAGAAAGTAAATTCGTGCAGTATTAGAGGTGAAATCTGGTTGTAATAAAATTGAGAACTTAGTGCTTTACACCTTCTTCGTTTTCTGGTTCTTCTTCCTTGGATCCGTATTTTTGGGTGTTGATGATTTCACAGTTGTGAAGACATGAGTAACTAAAATTTTCTTTTAATTTTGCAGGACGGGAGTTTAATTTGCGGACCATGACGATTTCACTGTTAGGAAAGATATGACATGTTGTCGAGGTGTAACTAATACTTTGAATTTTTGTTCACTATTTCTTTATATTAACCGCTTTTCAATCGTTTTCTGATTGTAGGTGCAAAGTTCGTTAGATTCGGAATATTAACTTCAGAAATTTTGGTTGTCATCTGCAGCATCAAAGAGCATGAATGCTTCTCACACCGCACATAACGGCATGCTTCAGCACCTGCCATTGCGCGATAAGCTGTTTTTTTGTGGCGAATTGCTCAAAGGCTGCCGCCTTGTCCAAAATACCATTTGCTTCGTTTTAACATTTTTCACCGACAAGCGCTGTTAATTGCGCTGTCAGCTATGGCTACCGTTTTGTATTTAAAGCCTTATGCCACCTTTCGCCCTTCATAACCGTTCTCGCCGTTTGGCAAACCTTTTAGCGCTGGCAGTATTGCGTATTCCATTCTTCTGCCAAAGCCAAAATTTGCTCCATGGCAGCAAAATACTTAAAGTAGCGGCTGACTGCAAAACGCAGCAGTTCGCGGCAAAGCAAGCATATGCAGCCATGGCTGGTATAGTATTATCGCGTACCGTACTTTTTTAACAGGCTACCATACCGCAGCAACCAGTATGCGGTAGTTGCCAAGCCGCAAATGCCATATGCAAGTACCATTGGTAATTTTGCAAAATGCTGTTCGCAGAAACTTGAAACGGAAATTTACAATTACCGTTTTGTACCGGCAAATAAGTACCATGGCTAAGTCGTACGCCTTCTCACTTTACAAAGACATAAGCTTTTGCAGGTAGACTCGCTTCAATGAGAGACCAAAAATAAAGAAATTTGGCGGCGAAACCAGAAATAGAAAGGGTAGTACAGCGCAAGAAATTTACAAAGCAAAGAATTTATTTACTTGTAGATAAACCATCTTTGCGTCTTTCAAAATGACATTCCTTAAAGCCTGTAGGCTACATACATGCTGTCTTGGGCTGAAACCGCCTGCGGCAAATTTGTTGCTTTAAAGTAGCACCATCTGTAACGTATATATGCAGATTTGCGTCACCACGCTGCGCTCTTCGTTGAAAGCCGGTAAACCGCTTAGCCGCAGTAGTTAGCCAATGACAGCAATCTCTGTCTGTTGTTACATTTGGTGACTGTTAACCATTCATTGTATTCTTGTAATATACTAATTGTTTTAAACATATTATTAAGCTCAAAAAACAACATTCAAAATTTTTTTCATGAGAGCAATTTATGATGAATAGGTTCTTATTGTTTAGAAATGGTTCTAAAATTGACTTTTAGATTTGAAGAAGCAATATTTCCTAAAATTGACTTTATATCAAATTATATTTGTGAGAAAATCGAGCTTTGTCTTACACTTTTATGTATGTTATCCATAATACTATATAAAAATTTTCAAGCATTCGTAAAACTTTCATTATGGATAGTAATTCATCTGCATGATGTGATAGCTAAGTGATCATGTTTTTTGAGCTCCACTGACGTAATACATAGCTTTTAATTGAACCAGAATTCGAGGAAACAACGTTACCAATACAAGACCTATTGTGTGAAGACTGTGATATTTAAATTTATCGGGCTTCATGCATTCAAGTTAGAGTGGTACTTTGAAAAATTCTGAGAATGACGTGCAAATTTTGGTGTTGTCCTCTTCACTCTGACTGTGATTCAGAATTGAGGTCCATTTTTCAACAGCCGCTTGTGTACTGTTTCAAGGAATTATCAGTAATAAACAATTAATCTAACCAAAAAAGATTCCACTGACGTGATTTAAAACTATATTTTGTTAAACAAATAGCTATAAAGAAAAAAAAAGATTTGGTACCTTCTAAAACTTTTATTTAAGCACCTGTTGCAGCATGTACACTATATGGAGAATTTATTTTTGTTAAAATTATGGGCCGGTTACTTGATCACTTTCAAAATTACGCATTCTACTATACATACAGCTTCATTGCCCAATACGAATATAAAAATACCATTAATGGCATTAAAAATCACGACTTTAATACTGGAGAAAAGTTACACAACTTCTAACTGAATGTACGTACAGCTTCACAATATGGAAGGTTGTGAGAACAATTTATCCTTGAACAGATAGACTCTTTTGAGATGAAGCCGGATGTCAAGTGATATGAAAATAAGGTATAGACACGTTGTTATATCTGTTGTTACAGTAATGACTTAGTGTTGAAGGCGCTCATAATGTAAAAGTACGTGTATCTGTATAAATGACAGCGTACACCTAGAATTGAGGCCTCAATAAGTCAAAATTAGTCGCGGCAAAGTCGCTAAGTCGCTTAAGTGCATAGTTCACAGAATAACAAATCAAAATGTAGAGATGGTGTACTTTAAATTTGTCGGGCTCCAGTCTCACTTTGGGAGAACGTAGAGACCAATATAGTGTGGGAGCCAGTTTCATGTGTTGTCCTTAAATGTTTGACTGTCTAAAATTATGAAGTCATTACCAACAGCGGTGTTGCTTAAAAGTATGAAGATATTAAAAGTAAATATAAATAAATAAAATCGCATTAAAATGACATATACTTTCTTGAAGTAAGGTTGTTTAATTAAAGGATTTAATTTCTTTTGCTTTGCTATTATTGGGTAAAAAAATTGACTATTTACATCTGCAAATATGTTTGGATCTTCAAAGTTCTGGATCAATCGATAACCCTGTCTTTATAATCCTCCACCAAAATACACTTATTCTATCTTGTAAAATAAATAGTTTGCTTTTTTTCATCTGTCAAAGTATCCTATGATTATCAAACTGTCTGAATTCCTCAGTCACTACTGAATCTTAATTTTATTTAATATATTTTAAAATGAAAACTTGAGTTTTTTTTAAATGCTGAATAATTAAAATATTATTTTAATTGTTAGTACAGTTTTACAAAAGTATATTTCCGGAAAAAAAGCAATATGAGTTTAAAAAGTTTAATGAAATGGACATTTCAACAGAAGATTAAAGGTTATCGGGTAGTGATGCTGTCTTAGCATCATCTCATATGAAACATAAGAAACATACATAAATCTTTCTTGAATTTACTGTTTATTTTTATAAAAATATTTCATGCATGTACGGCTTTTTTTTAAAATGAATAAAAACAATTTTATTTCAATAATTTCAAAATAATGGTTCAAAACCAGCTACACTGAATTTCAAATGTTGGAGCATTTAAGTCTTGAATTTTGTAAGTCTGTTTTCTTTTTTAAGGAAGATGCGAAGATAAATTCGTATAATCTGGTTTTCTGCCAGCCGGATCAAAATAAGTCTTAAGAATGAGAAAGCAGTAGAAAATAAAACTGTTGTGGAAAACCTGTTGTGTGAAAAACAAGATTTAATCTGCAAAAAATCTCCATTTTTCTTTGCATGACATGGAACAATAATTATTCTTTAAATTTAAGTTAAACTTCAAAGTTGTATCCTTTAAAATCTTCAAATTTTTCTAGATAAATTTCAAAAACTCATATTGTCATTAATCATTCATTGGACTTGAATGACTAATTTTGAAATAATCTTCTTGAAGCAAGCATTTGGCTTCTTTAATAAAGAAAAAAAAAAAGACACATTTAAATATATTTCCTTTCACTCATGCTTATGATTTGTTTTGTTTTGATTATCAGAACTGAGCTATCATGGTTATTTTCATATTATTTCCTCTTCCACAAGTGCTTTTTTAGGAATTATTCAGTATTGTTGTTCAAATACCTAATCTACTCCGATGGCTGAATAAGATGCGGCAAAACACTTTATTGTATGAAACCATTTCTAAAGCATGAAATTCAAATGAATGAAAGATTTTTATATTGTTATTTTGAATTTTCTTTTTGGTTTGGTTTTGATGAATTTTCGGGTTTCAAAATTCGTACCGGTAAAATAATTTATTCAATGCAACACACACACACACACACACACACACACACACACACACACACACACACACACACACACACACACATACACACACACACTCAGAATTCACGCCACTTAAGTTTGTGTTCTTCCGAATTCACGCATTCCGACGGTTATTCTTTCTAAAGTTGTTCAATATTCGTTTTTGGGCCATTATTCCTCGTTTAATCGCTAACAACTTTTCTTCGTACATGAATTGCACGAAACCTGTCTTGATCTCTTCTGCCGAATAAGTCTGTTCATCCGCATTACAGCTTATTCAGGTGAATATATCAGCTAGACGTCTACTGAAATCGTTTACATAAAGTTTCTCCTTTAACAGATGATTATCAATAAGTCATTTCGAGGTAATTCCTTAATATTTAATCACAATTTTCACATTTTACGAATTATGCTTAATCTTTGGACTCCAGAGCACCTTCAACAAGATTACTCTTAAGGTAGGTTTAATAATATTTGATTAATATAGTTTAAATAATATTTAATAATATTCAATTAGATAAACTTCGCTTAAATACATAAGGAATTAAAATTACTTTTGCGTAATTAAATGTCATACCTTAAATACAACAGTTTATTTAAATTGCTGTGAGCATACTTTATGTTTTTTAATTGAATATTATCTATTGCTTTCAATGAAATTCATCGACACTGACCTTTTTCATGTACATTTAACATCATAAAGTACTTTTTGTATTAATGCTCGAAGTATCATAATCTACGCATATTTGTTGAACTGTTACAATATTTTCAAAACTCTCATCTTCATCAAAATGTACGTTACATAATCAGTTAAGATTGTTTTTGTAAAAATGAATTTTACTTTGCAAGTAACATATTTTTGTGTATAATCTAATGTATTTAATATTATTTTTCATAGAATAAATTTTTAATATAATAATTTTCAACTTGATTTTGGAGTAACTATTATAGAATTTTTAAGAATGGTATATGTAACTTTAAAAATATCTTTTTCAAGCTCTTTCTAAGGAATAGCTTTCATCACCATTACATAACAGGTCAATTGAAAAGTCCCCGGCCTACCATAGTAAAACACATGTTTTTGACAAAATTAGTTTTTTTTTATTCAACATAATTCTCTTCAAGGGTGATACACTGATTATAGCGACCCTCCAACTTTTCGATACCATTTTTGTAGTACGATTTGTCCTTTGCTTCAAAATAGGCCTCAGTTTCAGCGATCACCTCTTCATTCGACGAAAATTTCTTCCCAGCGAGCATTCTTTTGAGATCTGAGAAAAGGAAATAGTCGCTGGGGGCCAGATCTGGAGAATACGGGGGAAGAGGAAGCAATTCGAAGTCCAATTCATGGATTTTTGCCATCGTTTTCACTGACTTGTGACACGGTGCATTGTCTCGGTGAAGCAGCACTTTCTTTTTCTTCAAATGCGCCCTTTTTTCGGCGATTTCGTCCTTCAAACGGTCCAATAACGCTATGTAATAGACGCTGTTGATGGTCTTTCCTTTTTCAAGGTAGTCAATGAAAATTATTCCATGCGCATCCCAAAATACAGACGCCATAACCTTGCCAGCCGACTGTTGCGTTTTCCCACGCTTTGGAGCGGGTTCATCGTGTGCAGTCCACTCGGATGACTGTCGATTGGACTTCGGAGTGAAATGATGGAGATAAGTTTCATCCCCTGTCACATATCGACGCAAAACTCGAGTTTATTACGCTTGATCATCTTCAAACACTGCTGCGAATAATTGTTCGTTGTTTTTGGTCAAAAGTGAGCTCGCGCGGCACCCACTTTGCACAGAGCTTTCTCATACCCAAATATTCATGAATGATATGATGTACACGTTCAGTTGATATCTTTAGAGTGTCTGCTATTACATTCAATTTCAATTGACGGTCATTCAAAATCATTTTGTGGATTTTTTTTAATGTTTTTGTCGGTAACAACCTCTTTTGGGCGTCCACCGTCTTTGGTGCTCATTTCACCACGTCTAAACTTAGCATACCAATCCTTGATGGTTGATTTTCCTGGGGCAGTGTCCGGAAACTCGGCATCAAGCCAAGGTTTTGCTTCAACTGTATTTTTTCCCTTCAAAAAGCAATATGTTATCAACACGCGAAATTCCTTTATATCCATTTTTTTCACAGTAACGAAACTTGCTTCACTCAAAATGCTATAATTCACAAACTAATTATCCGACAGCTGTCAACTTTATACACGCATCTTTTGAGGGTTAGGGCTAACTAAAAAACATATGGATTTAATTCTAGTAGCGCCATCTATGTGTCAGGCCGGAGACTTTTCAATTGACCTGTTATGTATTTTATTCGAGATACTGAATAGTTAATTATTTGTGTTGAGAGTACGGGAGAAAAATATTCTTTTCAGTAAACTCTTTTGAAGAAAATGTTTCATCTTTGGTTTCTTCCGAAATAAATTGTTGTTTTATTCGAAGAAAAATGAAAGTAAGTATAATAATTAATCAAAAACTGTAAAATAAAATTATCGCTTTGAATTGAACATATTTGTAAAGAAATTATGCTTCATACTTTAACAAAAACCTAGATATAATTTCTTTGCATTTTTGAATTAAAAGACGTTTATAATAAAAACTGCGACAGGTAAAAATATTACGAAAAGTATTTTCAAGCAAAATATAAATACATTTGATGTAATCGTACTTTTTTTTAGCTTAAGTAACTTTAAGAAAGTATGATGTGTCAAGGAAGGAAATAATAAGATTCCTTATATTCTTTAAATATATGCTCTGAGCATTCTATGTACATGGAAGAAAATGCTCATATTTCTCATAAACTTTAACTATAATTTTCTATCTCAACACAATTTGAAATTGTAGTACCATGGGTGAAATTAGTAATTAAGAATAACTGGAGCAGTCTGAATGTTATTTGAAAATTTATTTCCCTGGTATATTTTTTTAATTCAGTTTAATCACGTATTTTGTACATTTTGAAAAGTAAATAGTGTAAATTGAATACTAAAGCAATATATCAAATTAGCACTCTAGGTATGAAATGTTAAATTTATATATTCATAAATTATTCTCATGTAATACTCCCTTCACCTGAAATGAAAAAAATATTGCGCACAATTATTCCCCGTAGATTTAGCTATAATATATATTTTATAAAAATATTGCATTTGTTTTAAATTTTTAATATTGCTCTCCATTGAGTTTATTTATTGGATTAATCTGAAAAGCAAGCTAAAAAACTTATAAATATTTGAAAAGAAACCCTTTTAAATACGCACATGAGATATTTGCAAGAATTCACATTTGTACTAATTTATTTAATGTTTCTTTCAACACTTAGAAAAAGAGTACAAGTTAAAAAAAAAGCTAACATTTTTCTCTTAAGCACTTTATATTTATAACTATACAAAAAGAAAATTCTCTTAGCCCTGAAGAAAATGTGAAATAGGTTACGTAATTAGACGTATAGCAAAATTAGGTCTTCATATAAAGGACATCAGAAATCAAAATTTAAAAGATATTTTTCTCTGATTTATGAGTTCAACTTTTTTTTAAAGAATGCTCTGAAACGGAGAAAATTACGCATCTTTATGGAATGATATATTTTTTTTAAAAAAATTTCTTTTTATGTATTATAAGATTTTGTTCAATTTGATAAATTATACTCGTAGTAATTAAAATAGAAAGAATTAAATTACTTAGTAAAAGAAAGTCTGAACTAAAACGATAATAATAATTAACACCCCCTTTTTCTTCTACAGTTTTAAAATGTACCACCTACAATTATTATTGAAGTGTTATTAGAAAATCTAAATAATAATAGAAAGAAATGGAAATGGTGAATTGAATATTCAGTTCTATTTACACGATTTGAATACGTAAATTAGAATTTCAGAAGATTTTAATGTCAATAGTTAAATTGAACAACTAGAAATATCCACTAATGCATTCGATGGGGACGGACAATGAATTCATTATCCTTTTTCATAAATTTATTTTTTTAGTTCTTAATGGGAAAACAGTAATGCATTGAAATTAAAAAAAAATTTCCAAAGAAGTGCTGTTGTTGGTAAAAGCGGTACTGTAAAAAAACGGTTACCAGAAATAAACATTGTTTACACAAAAACCAATAATGATAACTGATATTAAGTCATTAATGTAAATATTTTGCTCATAAATTTTAACATTCCAAGTCCAATGTTTGCCTTGGTAAAAAAAATAATTGTTTTGTAATTCAGTGTTGACCTTTCGCTGTTTAGAAACTAAACAAACACACACATTTTTTTTTAAAAAATTAATATTTTTCATAATACAGGAATCTATATATATATAAGCGAAATACCACTGACTGACTCATCACGATATCTCTAAGACTATACAACCGATTGACTTGAAATTTGGTACAGTTACTCATTTTGCAATGTAGACGCTCACTAAGAACGGATTTTATGGAATTCTTAACCAAAATGTAGTTATGATCGGTTAATCTTTTCTTACCCATCGGTTATGTCATTTTGGCGACTTTATCGCCAAAAATTACATGACCAACGCCAAAAGGAATATATTTTTTTAAATGTATACTGTGTATCGCTACCAATTAAGTTTACTTGGTGAGATTTGCGCGTGCGAAATGGAAAAATACCAAATAATTTAATATTGAACCGCTGATGGATGATTGTCAAGATTTTGGAGAAGAGGCTCTTTTTTGCAAAATATCACCAAATATCTTCCACCGCCAAGTCGAAGCATTTCAATGACCTTGCATTGTGAATTTTAAATAGCTATACTATGGTAACCCCAGCTGATATCGCTCGCCAGCTGATTTCGGTTTTGCTGAGCAAACGATAATTTTTATTGTTGTGGAACCTAGACGTATGTTTTAAATTTATGAGAAAAGTGTTTTATTATTAATAATGATTGATAAACTACATTTGTAAATCTAAACGCAATCTTACCAAGTTATTGAAGTTGGCTTTTAACAAATGAATAATAACGGTATGTTATTCATGTCATTAATAAAAAAAATAAGTAGCTATCAAAATATTTATTTTGATGTACGCATTAATTGTAACCTAATGTAAATATCATGCAAAAGTTTTGTTTCTGTATTTTGGTAATTTTTAGTTTTTGTTTTCTAGGAAATAAACATTTTTCATTTTTTAAAATGGCTGGATATTTTATTGTTTTCAGAATACAGAATTATTTTTAATGCTATGATTTTTAAGAGCTATTCTGTCTATTCAATTGCAGTTCCAGATATGCTGCTACCGTAAGAGTTATCCTTTTGCAAAAAGAATAACGTAATACGGGTGACTTTTTGCTAAAATTTTTTATTATACTTCATTTTTTTGTTAGTATTTTTTGTTGAATTTTAAAATAATTTGATTTAAAAAAGTTAATTTCGGTTATATTTTTTAACTTGAAAATTATTTCATTGTAGGTTAATACAAATTGATTTTTCATATTTACTTTTCAGTTATAGTTCTTAATAATGGATGTTGAATATATTTGGATCAATGGAATACCTACTCCTTTCAAAGTTTTTAAAATTCTTGGCGACGGAGCATGTTTATTTTCGTCTCTGTCTTTGCTGGTGTTCGGTAACATATCGATGGCGTATAAAATGAGAAATATTATTGTTTCTCACGTGTTTGACAACTGGGATCGGCTTAAATGCTACACTCAAATGCTATCTGCCGCCCCTTATAATACTAACGATTTATATTTTACCGAAATGTGTAAACCAAACACGTATGGGTCTATTTGCCAAATTATGGCGGCGGCAGAGCTATTTCCCTATCAGTTCGAAGTTTATCAAGGTGGCTGCCTTATAGCTTTTGTTGGGGAAACAATTCAGGGGGAAAAAATATTACGTTTTACGGGAAACTGTAATAGTTGTCATTTTGATGTTTTATTTAAATAGTTGGATTAACAAATAGAAGTAAAGTTAATCCTGGTTATGATAATGTGAAACAAAATGAAGAAAATGTGTCATCTTTAGTGTTTCAGCCTCAAGAAAATGTGTCTGTGTTAGTTTCAAAGACTCAATCAATATCTAACATTGATTTTTCAAGTTCAAGTGAATCAATTATTAATGATGTAATATCTCTTCAACTAAATAAAGGTAAAAGAAATGAAGAATAAGATTCACAAATTCAATTAGATATAAACAAGTAAGACCAGCTGCTACAAAATATATTCAAAGTCATCCTGAAGAACATAGAGAAGCTGCTTCAAAATATACTAAAAGCCATCCTGAAGTACATAGAGCGTAAGAAAATACTTTTCTAATACCCCCCACGTGAATCAGGCAGCTGTAATTAAATACAATGATAAAAGATCAAAAGTTAATTTAGCGCCATGGACTTCCAAAAATTTGTCTGGTTTTAAATATGAAATATATATTGACTATTCAAATGATAAAATTGTCAGTATCGGAAAACGTTTGCCCTGTTCGAGGTGCCGTGCTTTAAAAGGATAGAAGAACCTCCAGGAATGTGCTGGAGTGGTGGTCAAGTCCTGCTTCCTGTTATTAGATCCTTCCCTGAACCTTTGAATAGTCTTCTTAGCCATAAGGATCAGCTTTCAGAACATTTTCTTTCTACAATTCGCAAGTATAATGGATGTTTTCAGATGACGTCATTCGGAGCAAAAGATTGAAGGAAGGAAATTTTATGCCAACATTTAAAGTCCAGGGCCTGGTATACCACAGGATAGGTAACCTATTGGCTGAGCCTCCTCAACAACCTTCTTTTCTTCAGTTTTACTTTCTCTGTGATGATGAATGTGAAAGAAACATTCATTGTGGTATTTTCCCAGGTGTTAAGCCAGAATTAGCCAATTACAAAAGGAGCTACATGAACATAACAGGTATATTCACGATTTCAAAGCTGCTGTTGATTCAGTTCCTAAAGACCAAAAGGAGTTAAAGGTTATAATTAATGCCGATAAAAAAACCATCTGGAGAACACAAAGATCGTTTCAATGCTCCAATTTTCTTGATATTTTATGTATAGGTTCCAAAATATAATATTATCGTCTGCCCAGCGAAGCGGGCGGGTATCAGCTAGTGTTTCATAAATGCAGTATAAATAAAAAAGTAAAAGTTTTTACATAGATCATGACATAAGCCTGGAAATCGTAGAAATAATATTGAATTCAACTAAAAAATCTAGTTTTAAAACCTTCCTATACTGTTTACATTAGAGGCTTGAAGAAGGCCAGTTAGGGAAATTATTGTCCAACTGCAGATTCTTTCCCATAAAACTATCATCGAATCCATTATTAAATGGGAAGTAGATAAAAGAGGTAACAAAGAGTGCAAAATATAGTATATTTTATAGATAATTGTTCAGTGAAAAAAAAAAGCTACCAGACAATTATATCATAAATATTTTAGGCCTGAAAGGTTTTAAAATAAAATCTATATGTTCTCAAATCTAATTGAAATAAAAAAATATTCCTCTTATTACTTAAAAAAAGTGCTATCGAAATGAATATGAGTAAGTGAGAATTTATTATACAGTTACAATTCAAACCGATTTTATTAACTTACAGAACATAACTACTTTTTGCTGAAAATAATCTAATATATCGTTCCCTAAGTATTTTTCCAAATATCTAGAGAATTAATGCTCAGATTCGAAGAAAATTTACAATGTAAGTTATTCAGTCCTTTCTATACTTAATTTTTAAAAAATATTAGATTCTATGAGGGAAAATTCTGTTTAGTAGCTAATTAATTACATTAATTAATTGATACAGTGATACGATTTCACCCTTTGAATTATTATTAGTAAAATCACTTTTATCTAGCTCCTATGAGAATTACAGAAGTTAATGAAAGTATCTACTTTTTTTACGACTGCACGTTATTGAATTATATAACAAGTGAATTGTTGGCATATGAAAATAATGTCACCTTGATGAATTCTCTAATAATTGGTATTAAGCATTGATAAAATGCAAAAATTCTTTGAAAATTTCTTCACGTCTATAATTTTGCCATTTTTTACTAAAATTGTAATTTTAGGAAAAAGCTGTATATATATATATATAAAATTCGTTACCAAAACTCATAGCTACTGTTTTGATATTCTTTCCAGCTTCGTTTCGTATATTAAATTCTAATATTTAACCCTCTAAAGAAATTGTTTCGAAGAAAAAAGTGTTCTTCAGAAATTCAAATTTTTCTTCTATGTTATTTTTTATTAGTTAAAATGTTTATAGAGAAAAACTGTTGATTTTGGGTAAACCACAAATTACTAAGGTGAAAAATGGTCAAAATGTTATGATTTTATGAATGAAAAAGTCTTGGTTTTATATACAAATTCTAATACAAATATTTTCATTCGAATTTAACAAACAAAAATATAAAGAATTACTTTGCCTCATTTGAGCTACTTGTCTGCTATATGTGACTGATATTAAAAATCCACATATTAACCAAAGACCCATAAGAAACAGTTTGTTAATGTGTATATGGTGTGTATCATAAATAGTTTTTGAAAAAAAATCCAGGACGAAAGCTTCGAAGCTTTTTGAGAAGCTCTTTAATTTAATTTTGAATAGAAAATTTTGTAAATAACCACAATTTAACTAAACTAAACGAATTGATTGAAAATTAAAATCTTCTTTCTGAAATTGAAAGTGCACTTTTGCATATTTTATTCAAATTAAAAGACAAAATTCTATTGAATGAATGTATTCTTGCGAAAGATGTGTATTTATTTTATAAATGATTAGCATTATTATTATTTTAAATATAGAACATTAATTTAGATAAATATGAAATAAATAATTCATTTTATTGAAATACATACTTTCATTATAGAAACCCGTAATTGGAGAGGTACAACAAAAGTCAGCTTCTACTTGAGATAAATGGAACAAATAAAAGTAGGAAGTAAATGCAACACGTAAAGTAGCAACTAAGAACACATGAAGTTAACAACCTTAAATATAAATTCTTCAAGTTAAATCCGAGTCAGAGTCACAATGATGGTTAATTATATTTCCACTACTAGAGGAAGCACAATTAATCTCTCCTGTTCACAATACGTATGCATCCTGCTGATTTCATATAAGGTATACCTGTGTATACAAAATTCGAAAATGCAGATCACCTTCGTTCTTTTGAATATTTCCGTAAACGACTTTGAGATATGAGTATGAGCTCACTAGATGAAGCAGAATAGAAGGAACCTATTTTATAATTATACGAAATGAATCAAATCCTGACAACTTTTGAAAATATGTCTTTTTTCTGAAATTAATAGTTTCGAAGTACGTTGCTTTTATAAAATATTTTTCTATTCTTCTTCATAACCATTTTCATTTTACTTAATTAATCAGAATTTAAAACTTCTATGTTAAAATTAATTAGCTTTCCTAGCATCTTCTTCAAAATGTCTTCTTTCTGTAGTTGCAAGCATTTTATAGATTGGTGAATATATCTGTGAATTGTCCACGAGTAGAATTATTTATTATAGTTAAGTACAAAATTTATTCAATTTGTTAGAACTTAAAATTTATTAGAGCTTAGTAAATAAAAGCATTCTTATTTCACATTGATGTTTTAAATATGTAAATCATTTATGTAAATCATATAAGGTTAATTTGATAAGAATGAAAAATTGAGGCATTTCTCTCGAGTTTGGAGATCCTACACTCTAATTATTTGGAGAGGTATTTGAGACTGATCTTTTGTATTAAATGATTAATCTCTAAGGTTTAAGACATTCTGAATGCACAGGCCATGTATTTCGGAATACAGAGAGAGAGGGGAACCTAATGGATTCCTCATTTATTTTCCTTGAAACAGCAGCTTCTTTAAATCTAATTTAATGGTAAGATTTAAAGGGAATTAAATCGCTTTTCTCTTCTGTTTTGAACTAGCTTGTCAGACTTCTTTCGTCACTACTGATATATCCCTGAATTTTCAGCGCATGTTTGAGAAATTTGATGCAATGATCAAATTTGAAACCCGATGGAACTGTTCTAAAGTAATTCGTATCATTTTCTTTGGTTTAATTTTCAGACCACACACACATTCAGTGGCATTTCTTTTTAAATAATGCTTGTAAATAATTTTCATTCAAAACAATATCTCAGAGGGTAACAATAGTTAATTTTGTTACACTAATGAGACATGAAAAAGAAATGGAGAATATCTTAACTTTTTTGAGAAATTAGACCTTATTAGTAAAAACATTCGAGGATATAACCTTCATGTGGAATTAAAAAATTACTTTGCGTTTGTAAAGATCCTTTTTGCTACTTTAATGGCTACTTTAATGCAGGGATTGGAGGTAATGTTCGTGTTTTGAAAGCATTTATTTATTTCATAATATTCACCTTTTTGTCCAGTAGATACATTGCCTATTTTTGGGTATATTTCTGGACAAGATTCTACATGTAAGATGTTAAGTAACACTGAACTTCATATCTTAAAATAACATTAAATGTTTGATGGAATATAATACCCATATTATTGCTATTTTAAATCAAATAAGAAATTTTGAACAGATAATTAAATACATCAATAAGTTTATGATGCAACAAATAAAGGAGACTTTCGCAAGTAGCTGAAAAATTACTTTATTTATAACTTATTGCTTTATTATAGGATTTTAAAGGTATGGAAATTCTATACAAATCATCCCCCTAGATGGAAATACTTTAACTACGATAAAAATATTTGAAGCAGTTTCTGTTGCGTTCGAATTTTATTCCATTATGATTCATAAAGAAAGTGGCAAAAGCTTTTGACTGCCTTTCAAGACGATCCCATTAAAGCTCTCGAATGTAAATTCCATTTCCTGTAAATCCGCATTCCTTCTTATTCTTCAAACCCATAAATAGAATATCATTATAGAATGTAAATGGGTGTATTATACCGAAAACCATTACTCACAAAGAAATTATTAAATGATTCATTCATTCTAAGCTGTTTTCCCTTCATTGTCGACCATAAAGAGAAGTTTTTACATGGCAATTCAATCAAATAATATTATAACTGGTCATAAAAATTAGGGTTGAAATAAAATCTTTCATTTTTTTCACGTATTTATAATGCTTGACTGCTCACTATTGCATGCACTTTTTACGAAACATTCTCATTAACTGTTATCGTAATGATGTTTTTAGTCATTTTATATTTTCGAGAACAATTTTCATATTTGAAAGAATAACGTTTTTGTTTCTGTGGTCGTGCTGTAGGTGTTAATATTATGTGTCTCTTTTCAACCTTGGGATTTTCGTTCTTTTTGTAAATGCTGCTTTGGTCAAACGAACTGTTATCATTAAATTTTTTTTAGAACAGTGGTTAAGCCTTCACTTTAATGTGGTATGAAAATTTTCTTATACGATAAATAGTTATAAATGTTTCACTTTGGACTCAGTTTAAGATATATTTATCATTTAGTACAAGTTACATCATACCTAAATTGTAATGGAATGTAAAAGACTTTGATAATTAACGAGGATGGCGACTTGTCACTACAGTCATCTAATTTCCATACCATATTATGGAAGGATTTGAGTCTCAGTTTAATTTAATTCTCCACAAACTTTCGTTTCTTTGTCGAATTCAAAACTTGAAACCCAGATAAGAGATGAATATCATCGGGCCTGAAACTCGTGATCTTATCATGAGACAAAACTCTCTAATTATAGAAAAGCGATTTTTAGTGCAATCGTTAAAGCCTTATATTTTGCATGTTTCATTTACGTAATTTCAACTAAGACCTGACTAATGTAATATAATTAAGAGGAGGACTTTGTAATCCAATCGTAAATTTAAATATCAGTCACATCGAAAGCGTTAATTTTTTTTAACTGAGCGGAAATATGCAGTGAGTAATATACGTACCATATATATACAATATACGTCATATATGTATGCGTAAAAATATATACAAGCGAAATATACGTAAAAATATATACAAGCGAAATATACGTAAAAATACATACAAGATCTTTGTAAAAGCTCTTTGCGTTTCTGTAATATATTGAGGTAAAATATTCTGTAGCTGCAATAATCAAAAGAAAAATCATATGTTCCTACAAAATTCTAAGTATATGACTCTGATAAAATGTTCTCTTCTCTGTCCCTTTGATTTTAATGTACGAGTATGGATATCATACCTTCAAATTTCTTATATGCTATCCTCCTTCAATACTTGTTTAAATTTTCATGTCATATTTTTATTTTTAATAACTTTTACATTATTATGGTGCACAATTTCATAGTTCTGTGATGTTCTATCGTTTAACTTGTAACGATACAGGAATCACGCACGCTCGCACGCACACACAATTACCAATTGTAACAAATAGAGAGATAATTAAACAGTTTTATTTATTAAAATCAACTATATCACGATTTCTTGTCTTAAGACTGAAGTGGGCGTGGGATCCTAGCTGGAATTGTTTCATTGGAGTCGTGGGTTCAATTCCTGATTTCAATGAAGACCCACAGTTTGGCGGAACTGATGCACGTTTAATCTGATGGGATTTCCAGCTTTCAAGTTGAGGTAATCTGGAGTTAAGGCTATGCCAGTTTGAGTGTCCTCTTTGTCATTTGACTCAGGTTCAGAATTACGAAGGTTTTCCCTAATATCTTTTATATTGCTTCTATGTTGCAACGCTGAAAAACAATCGATCCCTTATTAGAATATATCATTGAAATACATAATTACTTGTGGAAACAGGAGACATTTCACAAAGTGAGGACGGAGAAGTAAGATGCGTAAGTTGTAAGAATAGAGGTTGAATTGAAGACATAATAAATATCCGAATAAAGGGTTTATCAATAAACTGAGATCGGCTACGCTTGGCTGAGGATTATCTTAGACTGAGATTTCATGCTTTTATATACCACCTTTGAATATTTCATAACTCTGATCTGGAAACGTAACTACTATTCTAAAAGGTTTTATATACTATAATGAAAAATTAAGAACAATTAAACAAAACTGTTACATGAATTTTTACTGTTGTTAGCACTGGGTGTTGAACACTGGAATTCTCGCTCTGTAGATGAGATTTTTACTTCGAAGTCATTGGTTCTGGTGAGGTGTGTGGCATTGCTCGCCTCTTGAAAACAGAGTTCCGTTTTTAGGAATATTGCAGTAAAGCTCTAGTCAGCGAAGGTGTCATGGGTCCTGCACGTACTCCACAGAATGGCGTTTTTTTCGGAGAATGGACGCACTTCTTCTTCTAGGATTGATCTTATTAGAAAGAATATAGTTTTATAGAAACTGGATCTGTACATCGGTATCATATAAAAGTTTCATTCAAAGCTCATGCACTCAGTCTATTGTCCTTCAGTATCTCGAGCTAAAATCAAAGTCTTACACTTCATATGTTTCGCCGAATAGTCATCATAGAATTTGATAAGGGGTCGAAATACGCATATTCCCAGTGACTGGGTATAACTTTCATCTGCAGCTTTTTGGAAGATTTTTTATTCTTTGGAAGGAAACATAGCAATTCAAAGATAGTGTCTGTATGATTCTGAAATGACGGAGGAAGATACCCCGGAGTCCACTAGAGCATGAACTGGATGATTGTCGACAAAAACTTTGAAGATGATTTTATAACATCTTCGTAGCGAGCGGATGTTTTCTTCCTCTGCCGTTTCACTTCCTAGGAAGGCCTTGTTTCCTACTTTATCTCATTGTGTCGGCAAGGTGAAGAGCTGGAACGTCGATAAGGTGACGGCAATCTAAAGCGGCCTGCCGGCCACCGTTCACGAATTGGGCTCGGTGGGATGGTTGTGGTGGCTGTTCGCCATAGTTGAACGGTCCCTGATATCGATTTTAGATTTGGGTGGATTTCGTTTGTTGGCTCGAGAAGTGTCAATGATTGTTCGAGGTTCTCTGCAATAACGAACAATGTATCCTGGTCGACCACAATGAAAACAGACTGGTTTGTTGTCTATGGTTCGTCAGTTGTCTATTGCCGATGGCACAGGTTCAATAATTGGTCTCAGCCTTTTTTTCTTTTTTTTTTTATAAGTATGGAGTAAAGTATTTTATGTCTTGGTCGTAGACGGACTTCAGCCCTTTTCTCTTCAGCTACGGATATATGAAAGCGTGATTTCAGCTGGCTTTTGTGACCGCCATTTAAGCTCTTTTTCTCTATTGTCTACTCTCACCAGTTGCTCTGGAGATTTCTTATTCAAACTGATCCTCAGATATCAAAAGTTCTTTAATATTCTCAAACTACTGTCTTGATGTTCCGTCCAGGAAAAAGTACACGATTGAAGGCAAAGGATTTTATCTCATTTATTTTATTTAGCGTTTCGGGCATACTCCTTAAGCCACTTGTTGCTCCACGAAACACAGAGGGATTTCTGACCTGTTACATATGAGGTATCAGAAGCATGGACTTGGCGTTAACTTCCGTAGCCATCTCCTTTGATGTTTTTGCTCTTTTAGGTGAAGTATAAAGCTTGAAAACAGGTGAGTTATTTTGCAGCTGATAACTTCTTTCTAACGCAGATGCTCAAACGAGTTCTGCTTTGAGTTCAAGAAAAGGAAGTATATCACGAATATTTGTTATAAATGCAAGCCGTTTGTTTTTTTTATTATGTTATGTTAAAAGTGTTTATCACCATTAGCTTAAAATTAACTACTTTCAATTTTATTATGTTATGTTAAAAGAGTTTCTTACCATTGGCCTAAAAATAGCTGCTTTCAAATTTATTATTATTATTTGAAATTTATTATTTCAAATTTATTATTTATAATCTAACTTCCGGAAGCAAACATGTAATAGGTGGAAGAATTTGAGACAGTAGAACAGAATAGAGTCTTATTAAATAAAGCATAAAGGAGGAGATAGTTAAACTCTGTAAAAAGTACTTACATTGAAATGTTTAAAAATTTCAATACGCACAATTACGGATTATTTTCGTTGTTATTAAAACGTAAAATATTTGTGAATTTACTTGTCTATTCTTTTACAGCTTAAGAAATATATTCTTCAGGATTCACACGATTGAACTCATTGACTTATAAATCATTCTAAGTTTGCAAAATAAAAATAAATAACGGTCATGATGCATTAATTTTTCTGTTATATAAATAAAAGCATTTGAAAATCATTGCAATATACTATATCGAAAATTTCAAATTTTTGTTATTCTCAATATTAACAAATTAAATAATAGAAGCCACTTGATTCCAAAAAAATGTACTTAGCTATAAAGAAATTGAAATAAATATTAAACCATTTTAAGTTAATACAATATCACGTACATATAATTACTTACTTTCTTAACCTTCCTTTGAAACTATGTATGAAAAATAGGGTAAAAATATTAATATAGGGTAAATAATACTTATGTCTTTCATGACATTGTAGGGAAACCTTGGTTTGAAATTTTAATGTGGATTTTCAAGATAAAATTAGAGATAAGAAAGCAGTATTCACTTGATTGCAAGAACTCCATGAATCAATTATTCTTATTTATGAAGATTTTTCTAGTTGTAAACAGTAAATATCAGTGTCGGTAATGGAAATAACCGTAACCAAGTTAAAGATCGGAACTCGATCCTTAATTTAATTCCTTAAGTTCTTCGCATCCGAAATACAGTTTAAGAAACCCCCTGAAATATTTAATGATAATGACAATTTAGAGTTTTTTCCTCAAAAGCAATAAAATTATGAAAATAAAACTGAAAGAAAAAAGAATCCGGATTTATATAACTGAGTTGCTGGTTATGTTTCACCAATGTACATATTAAAATATAGTTAAGCATTGCAATAAATCGATATTTTTGTTGTTGTTATTTCCTTAAACTGAATTAATTAAAAATTATGCTAAATGTCTTGTGCATCTGTAGCAAGTAAAATATGATATACTTGTTAATATCTATAAAAATGTTAATTTGATTATCATGACATCTTTATTTTCAGAGTTATTCAATTCTAACAAAAAATTACAAATATGCTTAAAGTTCTTTATTAGTTTCCTCTTTTATCTCGTTTTAATACATTATTTTAAGGATCTACGAGATATGATATTAATTATTATAAATAAAATTTTTTTCTTCGGTTCTAGGAGTTTATTTTTAGCTTAAAATGAAAACAAAAGCAAAGTATCTCTTATTCACGAGATTATTATTTTCCTAAAATTTTTTTTTCTCCTTTTATGACATGCTGAGTGACGAGAAATGAACGATCGGATTCTTGGATGAAACCCTCAGAATCAAAGTTTTCTTTCGAAACCCATCAGAAGATGTCATGCGTTAAACCACAAAATGGAAACAATACCTCATTTTCTTTTGCTTCTTCACACATTCGCATTTTTTACAATCTTTACAAACAAAAGATGCTTCAAAAATAGGACCTTCAAGTAGTAGTTATAAATAAAAGTTCTAAAGATAAAACTAGTTCAAAATTTGTCTCACAGAGAAATATTCTTAAATTAGCTTTGAAAAAATTAAACATTAACTGGCCTCCAAATTTTAGTAATTTAATTTCTAGTAAAAGTCCTTTTGATCTTTTTTATCAAATATATTGAAAATATTTATAATCCTTCTTAATTTTTGTTTGTACATTGTTTAGTCACATGTTTTTGTCTACTGTAATATACTGTTTTATACTTACTTCTGTAAGCCCTGTGTGATACTTAGTGGTACACAGGGACGTTGTTTGTTATTCAATAAAAAAAAAGATAAATCTGTTTTATTTTTTATCCTATTTGCTCGAATTTAATTCAAACTAATAAAAATAAATATGAAACTGAATATTTAAACAGGCAACTGAAAACTATTGATAATTTGATGCTTAGTAATATTTATGACATGAAAGATAAGTTTTCAATTTCATAATTATAAAACACCTTTTAAGAATAGATGTATACTTATTTCTATTTTCAGAAAAAAATATTTTTAGTTATTTTTTCGAAATAATATATTAGTATCGAGTTCTTAAAATTGTAGTTGTTGGAAGTTTTTCATGACCTGAATAAAGACAAATTATCCTCCTATCAATTCTTTTAAATACCACACTTAAAAATAAATTTTATATATATATATATATATATATCGATTTCATGCCAAATCATTCAAAAAATTTTTCATTTAAGTCTAATCACTAGATGTTAATTTGAAAACTGATTCTTTTTTGTGTTAGGTATTTTTATTTTAGTTTCAATTTTATTTTTAAGAACGTTTGTTTATTTCATGAAAATCTTTTCTAAAATTTGTATTTTGTTGCTTAATAGGTTTATTCAGTATTGTTAAAATTAATAGAAAAAATAAATTGGAACTTCATTTCGTAAAATGACTCAAGTAGTTTGATGGTAAAAAGTGGTCACGCGCCATGTTGGATTTATAAGTTAAGATCACAAATGTCAAAGGCAGAAAAGCGTTTTATAACTTTTTTCAAATTATATGTATTTTATAAAGTGTATAAATATGTATATTTTGCTTTTAATAGATTACTTTAATTTGGCTAAAATTAATTTGATTTTTTTTGTATATTCTTTATTTTATTTGTGTGGCGGAATTACTTTTTAAATGAGAAGTTTTGCTTGATTTTGGGTTTTTACCTTTTGCTACAAAGTAATCATGCTGATTGCATATGGTTGGATCTGTTATACTAGTATAAATACGCATCCTCAGTCTAAAATCTAAAATAATATCTTGAATTGTTTTATTTTCCTTTTTGACTTTACTGTTCTATATTTCTTTTTTCTTGATCTGTGCTTTGTAAGTTTAGATGAGATTTTGTCTATTAAGACCATAGTATAGAAAGTTAATATTTTTAAATTACCGGTTGAATATTTTTACTAATAAGTACTTATTTTTACATATTAAACGAAATTAAATTTATATTGCATTAATTGGATAACTAATAAATTATGGAATTATTATTTAAAAGTTTATCATACATTCTTGTGCATTTTAGTTTAATATACTGCTTACAGTATTTTAAAAACTTTTATTTTCTCTTTTCTTAACTCTTCCATTTACAAGCTTAATCTATTTTAACTTTATAGTCTTACATGCATATAACAATGATTTGTATTACATTAAGTTTATTAATTAATTTGGTAATAATAGTTTTTTACTAGAGTTTCAATTTTACGTTTTAAATTTGTTTTATTTCTTTTTGCAATGTAATTTTGTAATTTATTATTAGTTCGTATACATATTTGGTCATATTTCTATTAATATCACACAAAAACACACATTTATAAATAAGTCAAATATTAGCATTTGAGATAAAATTTTCAATTTAAGATTATGTTTATTGTATTTTTGTCAGCTTTGATTAATTAATCGGTTTTATTAACGTCACACTAAATCTTGGTCTAGTGACGAGGACGATACCTGAGCTCGCATTCCACTCTCCTAACATCCACACCATGTCATTGGGAGGAGTTTGAAACTCAAGAGATTTAATGCTAATCAGCCCCCATTACACGGCGGGTCTTTAGCGGCATCAGTACTTGAACCCACAACTCGACGTAAGCCTTCGGCCGTGACCTTGACCATTAAACTACCGTGGTCACTTATTTATTTGGCATTCACGTTGATCTGCATTGTTCAATATGTCATGTCATTTGAGATAAAACTCTTATATATTTAAAGAATCATCATTCTACAGATGTATTCAAAATTATAATGTTCAAATTCATATAAATTTTTTTCAAAATAATAAGAACATTTAAATTATTGCTTTTTTTAACTAAGAAGTTAAAAAAATATTGAAAAAAATATTTGTGAATAAAGTGCAGTATCTATTTTAAAAGATTTTAATGAAATTTTTGTTTTATTTCAAGAGATAAAACAAAATGTTACTCAGAACTTATTTAAATTTTTTCTAGCCAGCAGCTTCGGAATATTTAGTTACTCATGATCGTAAATTCTTGTTTTTGAGTTTTTCTGGAGATATTTTATTGTTTACATTTTTTTTCCGCACTTCAAATCCTTTTTCTAGTTGGCTATACATATATGTTAAAATTAGTCTCTGATTTCATAGTAATACGAGTAGTCTAAAATTTTTCAAGGACAACAACACAAAACGATAACTTTTTTAAAATCAAATTTTATTTCTTTTTGCTTCGCATTGCTTAACAAAATACACAATGTTTTTCTTTTCCCATCTATTCGTCATTCTCTATCTTACCATTTCGTTCATAAGTTACTGGCACAATAAAAACTATTTATATTTTCTTTTTAGGAAGATGTTGTGTGTTATGAACAATTGCCATTTATTCATGTATTAGCAAAGATGGTGTTGCTAAGTGTACGAAGTTACTAGATTTTGTATACGCGTGATGTAACTTCTACGTTATTTTCATTAATCATTTGGATATTTAAACTCAATATTTAATCTTCGCATTCTTAGAAACGATCTAAAAAATCATTAACTTTCTAGTTGAATAAAAAATATA
>BMAW01125430.1:0-129457 GCA_019974015.1 Nephila pilipes | reverse complement strand
TTTGTGTAATAATCTGGTATTTTTCACTGATATCGCTAAGTTAAGTATAATTCGTAAAGTCAGAAAAAATATGATTACATATTGATAAATTTGTTCGAAATAACTTTTGGAAAATCATCTGTTGAATGTGAAATTTTGTCTATGTACAAAACATTTCAGCCCACATCTTCATGTGCAAAACACTCTCTCCACGTGGAAACACGGATAAACAGGCTCACTCGGTATTCGTGAAATTCATAGGCGAAGAAACGTTGTTAACTACTAAACAGAACGATTGATGGCACAAAAATGACAATTGGACATATTTGCAAAAAGGCAGAATGTTGGATTGCTCGAATCCGGAAGATCACAAATCAAAGTTTCTAAAATTCAGATTGTTTCTCAATGTATGATCTCAAGACTGTTGCAGAGGTTTCAATGTGGGAAATCTTAAGTGACGACCAGTACCAAGTCGGCCAAAATTCACAGCCGTTCCTCAATATCTGGCAATAACTGCGTGACGTCAGAGGGATAGTTGTACCACAGAACTAGTTTCAGCGATCACAACCACCAAATGAATACGAGATTCCATACAAACTGTGTGCTGGTCTATCATACTAGTCTCTATGCCAGACAACTAGAAGCTTAAATTCCTCTCGTATCTACCCATTAACTCGCTTGTTTAAAGAGTAGTATGGAACATCAGAAATGGAATTTGGGTCAGTGTGGGCCAATGTGATGTTCTGTGCCGAATCTCGCTTTAGTCTGAACACTGAATCTCACTGACTAATGATTTGGCGAGTACATGGAATTCGTTCCCCCCCCTGGAAACATCACGGGAAGACATTGTTTTTTGTAAAGGGGAGTCAGGGCGTTGGTGAGTATCCTTGTGACTGCTTGAATATACATAGATGAAGTTCTTGAACCTTATGTTCGCATGTTTCGATCAGGTGCTGTCAGTCCTGCCTTCTTATTTATGAATGGCAATACTCCTTGATATTATAACAAATCTCGGAAGTCGAGGACTTTCTTGAAACGACAAATATCCAACGCATTCCATGGCTTATTTGCTCATCTGATCTAAATCTAATATATTATGTGTAGAATGTGTTCGGGATACAGCTTGAAACGCTTCTACTCCCACCAAGATCCTCTCCAAAACTGAAAAGAGTTCTTCGTGACTTAGGAACTCTTTGAACAAACAACTCTTCTACAATGTCATATTGTTGCATATGTGCCTTGCTGTCAGAGGTGACCACACACCTTATTAAACTGCATCATCTTACCTTTATTTCATTTGTTTTCATTAAAGTGGGAACTTCTTTAAGGGCAATTTTCTTTCAAACTGTTTCTCTGGATAATAAAAATGATTATTATTATTTTTTGTATTGTTCTATTATTTTATAACTGTTTTAAGTTCGCATATTGCGTTTCCCGATATATCGACACTTAGATTTCTTTCATTATTCACACATTTACCAATTATGTTTAAGTTTTGGACTCTAGTGTATTCCATATCAGCACAAATACGCAAAAATAAGACATTGCCTAACACAATCGCTTATAAAACTTAATTTAAAGGCTTCTTCGACTTACAATACAATTTTAAGAAGCATGAAAAACTAATAGTTTTTTGTTTTTAATTGAATTGTAAAGGAACGAACTTTAATTTTTTTTTGTTCTTCATGTGTGAGACTTTGTGTCCCCATGAACTATGAAATTATTTAAGTTTGTTCAATACATGTCCAGACTTCAAAATTAACAAATTTTATAACTTGAAGTTGTTATATTAAATAATAAATTATTTTCATGCAGCGAAGGCTCATATGATTCCACATTTAAGTTCATCTAAAGCAATTACTATTTACTTTTTTGACAAAAATACCACACACATCATGATAAAACGATTAGTTTTATTCATTTTCAAAAAAAAGAAAATATTTTTATAAACAAAAATAATCCACAGAGACTGTTTTATATTACATAAAGATACTTTATCAATACAAATATCTAACTATGCACCACATTAAATAAAACATAGAATACTCCGTTTTTGTTTTTTGTAAATGTAAAGTTTTATTACAACCGATCTTAACCAAATTCAAAAAATTCCTTCTCCAAAAACAAGACAAACCATCTACGAGTGAAATGCTTCTCAAAGAAAATGAATTTTTTTACATCAATAATAACACAATCAAAAATAGATATAATACATTTCTTCTAAATGTAAATGGAGATGCATCAAATTTCAAAATACGACTTAACATGAATTTCTCGCTTTATGTTCAAATATTTATAAATATTGACTTAAATGTGTTTCCTTTTGTTTAAAAATAGACAAATGAAAGTTGTTCTAACTTTATGTTAGCAAGTAGTTAAATTAATGGACAGTGTGAAACAAGATATTTTCAATATAGTCCATCATATATTTTTTTTAAAAAAAAATTGTACTTTATTTACGCATACACTAATCTGTACAACACACACTTCTCATAAATATCTATTTTGCTTGCAAAAAGTTTATTAGAAGTCTATCGCAATTTTTAAATATCCAGTGGTTATCTACAGAGAATATGTAATTGTATAATACGTGCCTTATTCAATAGTTAAAAATGCCATACATAATTCTAAAAGATTAAAGTTATGCATGACAAATATCTTTCCCCAACAGAAAAAACAGTAACACATGCATTCCATATTACTATGATAATATCATACACAGAAAAATAATTATGATATCAGGTATAACATGACAAATGTTCTGATGATTTTACGTATTAAACAATATATGAAATCCCCCTCCATTTGTATTTGTTATACAATATAAATTTATTGTAAGCAATCATTTTATAAAAATAGCTGAAAACGTAAATAAGATTAAAAAAAAACACTCAAAGATGAATTTATTCGTTTCATAAGGTGATTATAAGATGATAGATACACATACCCTTAAAATGACAGAAAACATGTATATAATTTTCATGCTAATATTTTTGGAGGTTATTTTTTGCTTAAAATACAAAATATGGCAAAAATATAAATAAAAACACATCTCAGTACTATCCGAAATTAGATATTCAAAATTCTATCGTAAACGGCCATGTTACTTCCTGTTATTTTTAATGATAGCACCAAACAAAAGACAATAAATAATTAAATGCTGCAATATCTTGCAAAATATATAGTATTCTAAAATCATGTGTAAAAAAATAACTTGAATTTGTTTCAAAAGCAGTGTTGTTGTTTTTATTAATTCCTTGTGAGGAATATATACATAAATCAAAGAAGCAGTAATGTCACTAAGGTTAATTAAAGTCTCCAGAATGATTATATATATATATATATAATTCGAAAGAAAATTGAAGATGTAATTAAAAAATACAAGTCATATTATTTCATATGGTTTGAAATAAAAATTGATGTAATAAAAATATTATTTTTCAAAAAAATAGTTACATTGGTGTCAGAATTGTATCGCATTGAGTTCACACAACTATTCATTACCTTGGTGACGTTACTGCAACTAAGTAAGCAATTAAAAAAAAAAAAAAAAAACAGTTATATTGGAAATTATGTTCCACCCACGTTAGATCCGAATCACACTGAAAATCAGCGTGTTAGGTCATTATCAGCGATTTCTATACTCAGGATATGTTCCTTCAGATCAATACTTCACAGTAATAAGCTAATTCCCCAATTCCATGGTTTGAAACACTTCGGTAGCAAACGCCCGCACATTATTTGAAGTGTCCTTTGCAGGCGCTAGTGTGAATTGGCTGGATTTGGTGCAGTCTCTGGAATAGTGACTGTGGTCGTTGGTGGCTTCGATTGTTTCCATTCAAGGAACAGGAAGAACGTTCCAGCAGCATAGGCGACAAAATTGAATAATCCAAAACACTAAAAAATAGAAAAAATATTACTTTAAAATGGATTTTATAAGCGAAAATACAAGTTACATCAGAATAAATAGCAAGTCAAATATTATATGAGTAGAAACTGTGTAAATTAACCGTCCAAGGAACAGACAGACCAATTCACAGAGATGGTCAAAATTAGGAAATACACTTTTCTCTGTTTTCTCGCACAGTCTTTGAGAACATTCGAAATCAAAACACTGAAATATCATGCTATCACCATCATTTAAAATCAATTAATGTTCAGTCCTGGCTATATGCCTGGTTAGCTGTACAGCTAAAACTGTCCAGAGATAATATATAATTATATATATATGTATAAATATGCTGCATTTATTCATCGTAAATATTATTCAAAGAGAACGTTAAATATCTACACTGATTTCAATCCATTAATTTTAATTCTCATGATTTTATTCATATGCAGTCTTTTTCGTATATTTATTTATTATCAAATAAATAAATTTGAAAGAGTCTGTCCCTTAATTAAATTCACGCCTTTGATCGTATCACTCCAAATTGTTTAAAATGCTTTACTGATGTGTGGAAGGAGCCGTAAGGGTATTCCCCTTTCCTTCCCCTCCTAATTTGTTTTTCGAATTGTATAACATTTTTCGACCCGCCATTTTTGTTTTTTTTTACTATTCTTCCATGTTTTCCAACAAATGCAACTACTTCTCACTAAATAAGATGCCCATTTTAATGAGTTTTTTTTAAATGCAAAATTGGTGAAAAACAACGGAGCCACATTAGTGTTTGCTCCAGACGAAATATTTTTTGTTTGTTCGTTGGATGTTTTACAATTTAAAAAAAAGAACGGGCAAAAAATATCAGAAAGTGAATTATATATATATATATATTCTCAATAAGTGGCACCTCGAATAGGAATCAGGAGTTAGATCATACAACGCCCTCATATTAGAACAAAACCTTAGAGCACATCGCACTCTGCCTCGTCTACTTTTCACTCTTCAGCTCTCCAAGCTCGCAGGATCTTTTCTCTGCCCTCCCAATATAATCGATTGAACTGTTCTATTCCGAATGCCAGCGCACGTTTCAATGTCCATTGTCAAAATGCCACGAATTCGAGCTGCTATCTACCTTCATGATGAACTAATTCTTTTAAGATCAACATGGAAATAGTAGCTTTTGTATATTCTTCATTCAACTCCTTCTAATAAATGCAGTGAATCCATTTCAAGCTATATTACTGAACTAAGAAAAATGACTGCAGAAACAATGGAACTTGGTAATGAAACTACCCCCAGGACAACCAGCCCACCGCATAAAAGCAAACTAGTGGAATCAACTGAGTCTTTTCCTCAGACCTCTCTCTGAGTGTGCAGTATATATATATATATATATATAAGCGAAATACCACTGACTGACTCATCACGAAATCTCAAAGACTATTCAACCGATTGACTTGAAATTTAGCATAGTTACTCATTTTGCAAAGTAGACGCTCACTAAGAACGGATTTTACGGAAGTCTTATCCAAAATGTAATTTTCGTCCGTTAATCTACTCTTATCCATCGGTTACGTTATTTTTGGCGACTTTATCGCCAAAAAATGATATGACCGACGCCAAACGGAATATATATTTTTATATGTATACTGTGTATTGTCACTAATTAAGTTTACTTGGGTGAGATTTGCGTGTGCGAAAGGGAAAAATACCAAATAATTTAATATTGAAGCGCTGATGGAGGATTGGCAAGATTTTGGCGAAGGGGCTCTGTATGTGAAATTTCATGCATATCGAAAATAGGAAATGTACATATTGAGCGATAGAAATGAATGATTTTGGAATCCCACGGTTGGTGAAAGTGTAATTTAGCTCCAAAACGTAGAGGGATTTTGAAACATATAAAATAGTGACTTCTTATGGAACAGCGCACACGCAAGACAATCTTCGCTTACTGGAGAACCTCACTACATGCAAGAACGAACTCAAGACGCTATGACAAACATAAGACATTTTGAACATCCCGATTTGCACGACTATTTTTTCGAATTGCAGTCACTTGCCATCCTAAACGTTTAGAAATCAAAGATCTCTTGAGGTAAGGACAAAAATCTTATGATAGACACGATGTCATTGCGAGGGACATTTTATTTGAAAGTTAAGCACATGATGAATCTTCTGGCAAGAGGTTGTATCTTTGGCAATACTAGGTGTAACATGTATACGGTGGAATGAATTTTATCCATATTATATATATGGGGTGACTTTTTACTAAATTTTTTTTTATTTTTCTCATATATTTGAAAGTAGGGGATAATCATTATTACAGACAATCAATTTCTTAAAATTTTAAATTTAGATTATCATGATAGTTTAAAAATTGAAAATTTCGCTACATGCAAGATATATATATATATATTACACAATTCGTGAGCGAACTCCTAGTTTTTTCGCCTTTTTTTACCGCCCAAGTACGCAATGCTCTGGTTCATATTGCATCATACACGCATATAACAACAAGATCTATCATTACTTCCGGCTACTCATATATCGCGGTTTAGTTGCAAAAATTCATCCTTGCGGAACTCCAGCTAGTAAAGTTATATTTTTTAAATTAATAAAATGAATGAAAAAGAAATTATTTCAAGAGTTCTGCCCTATGTTTGAACATGATATTATAGGACGAATGTTATATCAGTGTAAGAAATATGAAAAAATAACGTAAATCAGACAACTGTTAACTCATTGTTAGTTCATTTAAAATAACTTCTATGATATCCACCAGGAATCACAAAAAAACGACAGACTTATACGTTACAGAACAATCCAGTTTTCAATTTTGCTTTGGAATTTTGATTCCTCAAGAAAACCATAGTAATTTTTCAAAAAAAAGGGAATCAAACCATATTAAATATGCATACTAGAAATATTTGAATAATAATTTACGTCTTAAATGTTTGCTTTTATGCTATACGTTAATAAAAACTACTGATAACATATATAATGATCTGGTTGTCAGGAGTCACCGTGGAAACCTCTGATTAAAGCAAAACATAAAACGAAAATAATCACGAGTTTTTTTTATATTTGTTTTAAAAACTACGAACGAAAAATTCTTTCTTTTCAGGTTTCATCCAAGACTTTAAAAGAAGAGAATAATATTAATTAAAAATTTCTCAAAAAAGACGTTCTTAACTTAAAAATATGTAATTTGGGAAAATATGTTGTTTGTGTGAAATAATGAAAAAAACTTTTTTTATACTATTTATTAACGTATCATTTATATATAAATAAATACAGCTATCGACACGGAATTATTTTTTGATTAATATGACAGGTATAAAAACTTGTTTGTGCAAAGCATTTTTTTTTTTTTATCTTCTTCATAGAAAAGAAATATATTTTTAAGGCGAATATAAGAATAACTAGGAGTAGAAAACAGAAAAATACATTGATAGAACTCGAGAAATATATCGTTCTCGTTCAGAAGAAATATTTTCCTTGTTATTGTTTCTCAGAAATAAAAAAGATTCGTACAAATAATCATAAAAACTATCGGAAGGAAACATATACAATCAAACAGATAAAAAGAGACATAGCCTTCATCAGTTTTTATTATATTTTGAAATGTTTTAGCTATCGATTTTCCTTATGAACTTGATACCGAGATTTTATGTGCAGCCCCTTTTTTATAACGATAATCATATAAACCAATTTTTTAATGTTATTATTTCTTTTAATGTAATGAAAGTCATACATGTTTGTTCTCCTTTTTAATGCTGCGAACAACCAGAAGAAGCTTCATTACAAAGCATTCTGATATTTTGTATTACATTTAACTATAAGAAATAAAAGAGGATTTCAAATTTAGCTTAATGAACTCTTTTTTTTTTTCCGTCCGTCACAGCCCATTTCTCTTTTTTCCCTCTTTTTCTTGCGTCATTAAAGATTTAATTAACTTTAAAATCTTTTTAATATGACCTTATACGATAGATTAGTTCGAAAGCTTATTTCTGGACTGCATTTTCATCGACATTCCGGCCAAAGATAAAACCTAATGAAGCCAAACTTCAGCTAAACTTTTCTCATCTTCACTTAGTTCTTACTCATTTAATGCGCCATATTTGATAATCTATTGATTTTCAAATCAAGAATTATTTGAATAGTAATTGCAATAATTAGTGATAATAAAATTGTATGTAATTATAATTAACATGAACCCTTAATAAAACAGAGGCTCTCTGAGCCATTTCTACACTCCAGTTTAATGACTGTCAAAAAATTACGAAGCAACCGTCTGGGTTCAGGAACAGTGAAGCTGATTCATTTTGCTTGCCACAATGCAAAATGTGCTTTTTGTAGAAATGATTATTAAATTGTATAACATTTAAATAATCAAAATAATTGAATTTAAAGTTTTCCGTACAATTTAATTAAATCTAAAATGACAGTTAAAAAATTCAAAACTTCAACATCTTTGTTATTCATCTTTGTTTCATATTCCTGCTTTGCCAAAAAACAAAATAGAGTTGAATCGGATCTTAGTATGACTTAAAAAGATATAAAAACAAATTTAATGTTTTACATCAATAATACATGTTACGTAAAAAAAATAAGTACTTTAAATCAAATTATAAGAAACACATAATAGGCTCTCCTCCAACATTTGTTTCCTCTCCGTCTCAGCTTCCCGTTTGAATTTTAAATTCATTTGCAGCACGAAAAAAAAAAAAAAAAATAGCAATACATGCATACAAGCGGGTAACTTTTTGAATCAATGGAGGACGCATAAGACTTAAACAATCGCATTTGAATGTTTTGTTTCACAATGCATTTAAATTATTGCATCTTTATGAATAGTAAGTTTTAATAACAATTGATATCTGGATAATGATGTTTTGTAAAATTCAATAAAAACATTACCGTTTTAATAAACATAAAAAGTGAAAAAAATCCGATTACGTAAATTCTCAATTTATCCAATTGCCACAGCAGTGTACGTAATTTCAGCATCTGGAGTTAACATACACATTCCACGTGACTAAACACGTACTGTGTTTATTTCTTTATAAATAAATATACATAAAATAAATTGACTATAAAGCCGCAATTGTTTTGTTTTTAGTTTTGACTGACAAACGTCTCATGAATGATGTGTGCTTAAACAGTAACTCACACATGAATTTTAACATAAGAAAGCTCTTTTCTTCCATCGCAATCAGAATTATGCATTCATAATATGGCAACGGGATAGAAAATAGGTTCTGCAAAGATCGAAACTACACAGCATAACTATTGTTAATTGAATTTTGTGTTTATATACTCCCTTGCTGTTTTTAACACATCCAGACGTCTCTGATAAATTTAATTTTAAGTTGACATGTCTCGTTCTGAAAAACAATTTTTTTTTTAATTTAGAGTTTATTAAACATTTTTTCTGTTTCATCACTCGTTATTATTAAAATTCGTATGCTCTCCCAAAAGAAGAGCTTTATAAAAATAAATAAATTCTGACCGAATATTGCATACATTTGATATGATGGCTGCGCAGCATTTGTAATAAATAAATTTAGATGAAGACAAAGCTATTTTGTTGGTTTTATAACAGAATGATTGTTTATTAACATCGCACTGATATTGGCGACGTAATTTTGAGTGAGAAAGTAATTTTGAATTTAATCAGTCAAGTGACGGGGATGATATCTGAGCTAGCACCTCCCTCTCCAAACTTCCACACCACATCAACTGAAGGATTACGGACCACAATAGATTTAACGTGCATCAGCCTCACTAATTACACGGTGTGTCAAGAATGGAAACAAGGTTTGAACCCACGACGTGACGAAAATCGCAAGTCTACGACTATGACCTTTAGGTAACCACGGCCAGTTTTATTACTGAGAGATTATTAGAACGAATTAGGTCATTTTAACTAAAATTTAGACTTACTTTAAGACCAAAATACTTAGCAAATTACTCATTAGAATCAACATCTATTTCATGAACAAACCAAAATGGGTTTGGGATCGCTTTAAGAAATAGATAAACAAATCTTAACGAAATTCTGCACACATTGTTTACTTAGTTAGTTTTTACAATGCACGTGATAATTCCCTTTATTTGAAAAAATGATTGTTATATAGATATTTAGGAAGGTTTTTTAAGGATGGGAGATACTCTTTGCAAAATAATTTTTGATATTTTTTTCCAAATTCACCTTTACCACTGCTGAGAGAAAAAGATAGAAATATATCATACTTCCTTGGATATTGTTCATGAATATTCAGAGATATTACATATAGTTATACAGAGTTTTTAGCATCCGTACGTATATAAATGTTAAATAAATAGATTTTCGTATAAATTTCTGAAAATTGAAGAAGCATATTATGAAGTCAAAAATACTTGAAATATTCATATATTAAGATATAGATATAGATATATTCATATATTAAGATAGCAATAAATATCAATTCTTACCCCTGCAGCAATGTAAGAAGAATAATATCCATGATGGTACAATGCGTAATGGTAATCTTTCCTATTCGTAGCTGCTAGCTGTACAACAGCTACAATGAAGTATAATACGACTCCAACTGCTGTGGCAATCAATTCCTGAAATTATGAAAATAAATACTTAAAATTTGTTAGAAAAGGAAAGAAATAAACCGCTAATAGGAACCAAAACATATTTAATACTGATAATTTTATAAATATAATCATATTTTCATTCAAATCAATATGTTCCAAAAAATATCGTAAAATATTATTTTCTCCATAATTAAGTTTCCCCTTCGTATATTTTTTGAATCATAATTAAACTGAACATCTAACATAAATGGATATATATTATTCAATACTAAATGTATGCTAAATAAATATACGCTTTTACAGACAAAGTTCGTATTAAAACAGAAGAAACAAAAAGAAAAATGTGAAAAACCAAAACTCAAATCGGGTTTCTTTAGAATATTTTATTTATTTTTCTCGAAACTGATTTTTAAAATTCTCTTTAAATCATCAGAAAATGTTATAATCATGGAACTTTTATGATGTCATTGAAAATGATTATTTCACGACAATAGCACCAATAAACTATAAAAAAGTTTTAAAGATATTTATACCATTATTATTATGTTTTTAGGATAAGGAAAAAACATTATATGTAATTGTATGCTACATTTAAAGGAATAATATATCAAAAATTGTATTTAAAATCGCTTTTATACATATATCTCGTAATGCATTATTTTATGAATTTAGCATGATTCAATGAAGAAACTTAAGCTGAAAAACAAATAATTTACAAACGTTAAATCATTTCAATACATAATGTAAATACTAAACACACATAATAATTTAAATATATTTAATATTTTAAGGTATTTTAAGTAGCTATAAACGCACTAAACAATCAAACATTAGTTCACTTTACAATTTAACAGAGAAAGTTTACTATGTAAATTGTTGTTTCAGTTACTATGACGTCATCCTCGTTACGCTAAAAATGACAAAAATATTCTTCATTACATTAAGAAACTAGTTATTAAAAAGCAAGCGATTAGTTATTCAGAAGCAAGAAAACATAATAAATTAGATGTTACATTATTCGTAATAATAATAAAAAAACTTACAATGAGAAGCCAAGGGATTTTAGGCAAGAGTCGCTTGATCGTGAAAAAGTATATGATGCAGAAGACGAGTGTAATGATGAAATAGACGGCAACGACGAACATGAAGAAATTAGTATAGGAAGTGACGACTGGGGACCCACATCCCATGCATATAATGGCGAAAAGCTGTAAAATAAGGAAAGGAAAATGTTACAACTAATTTAACACATTAAAGCAAAAATGAAATTATGTGAGGATATCTCTTTCATATTTCTGATATACAATTTAAATACAGAATGACAAAATACATAGAGAAAAATACACAAAATAGATTCACATTAATATTTATTTTTAAACAAAAAAAAAAAGCTTTATGTGAAATTAAATACATGAAATGGAACAAAGAAAGTATAAGAAGAAAAAGAGCTACTGATATGTTTTCTAACGAATTTGATCTTTTCACCAAATTAATAAAAGATGAATTCCGTTTCTTAAACAGATTCGGATGGTCATATTGCAATTATAAAATTTATTTTTTATTTATATATCCTGGTGTCCAATATTAAGGCAACGAACGTGCAATTGCAATATCTTAAATGATAAGTGGCTAATTGTAATGGCCTTTTATACATGTTCAACAGTAATATAACAAAATATTTAGACATATAATGTTTTCAGGAATGCAAATGAGACCAAAAAGGCTAAATTCGATAACTGATATTGTCAATATTATTCTGCTAATGAGAATTGTAATTATTGCAGAGTTTTGAAAATTTTATTACGTGTTCTCAGAGTGAAAAAAACATGTGAATCAGAATATAATGTGCCTGAAAATTGTATTTTCAGATGCAGCGAGATCCCGGCAGAATTCTCTAACTATAGTTTTTATGTGTCAATGGCCAGGTTTCCGAATGACAGCATTTATAATTTGGAATAAGTTCCATAATTTTGATACTTCCAGGCACTCCTCACCAATCAGGGACATCTTAATCAGCTTTGAGTGGACAAATAACTAGGTATCTCAATCCACCTTTTACACGAACGATAACGATTCTGATAGCTCATTTTAATTGTAATTGATTAATAATGCTATGTTTTGAAAAAGGATTACTGGAGTAAAAAAATTCATGCTTTAGAAAAACGATTCCTTTCCAATTTTCTTTACAAAACATTTATCGTATTAATCATTCAATAGTCAAAAAATGTTTATATTTCCATTTGGAAATTTTTAAATTCTATGCGAAATATGTTTTTAAAACATTAATGATAATCATTTCCACTAATTGTGAAAGATGTATTTGTAACTTTGAGACAACAGTGTATATACTAACATGGAAATTCACACAACTTGATCAAATAAATATATATATTTATGAAAAACATACACCAATAACAATATTTCATCAATATTACAGAATAATTCAAATCAATAACGTATCAAAAACTCCAAACGTACAGGTTTTTCAAACAATGAAAACTCACATGAAATTGAGAATCAGACTAATTAGTTTTTGTAACTAAGTAGTTAATTTAAGGAAATAATTTAGCTGGTTGATAATTGACTATAACGTACTCTTAAAATGATACATATCTATAGAAAATTAAGTTGTACATTTAAAAGTTTGAAGCACATTTGAAATTACTTAATAAAATGTTTCAATTATCATAAATTTCTTTTTAATAAATAATATTCTACAACAGTAAACTGATAACTTCTTAGATCATAAAATGAAAATATTATTCATTTATCCATCAAATGTAATAAATAATAAATAATGTTTGGAAGAATAATTATTTTCGATTTCACAGGCACACTGCGAATAAATAGAAAAATATAATTTAAAGTATACTAGCATGGTCATAACTAAATAATACTACATTCAAATAGCTGTATAGGAAAAAAAGTAAAAAAAAACTTATTGATTTATTTAATTCCCCGAAAAGATCAAATATGCAAAAACAATATTTTGAGTTATTCTTTACGTTTTCACTAGTTTATTTTCTAGCTCACAAAAATGCCTTGGTAAAGCAACTTGTCCTTGACGAAGAAAAAAGATATGAAAGATACATTTTCTTTTTTAAAAAAAATGCAAAGAATTATGATTTCACATAAATTCAGCTTTAAATATAGATTTTTACTATCATTTGTTCCTTTTTCTGCAAATCACATTTTATGAGCATTGAATTGCTGAAGCCTAAGACAAAGCTAATCAGGTTTACAACTGATGTTTCTATTGTTATGAAAAGTTTTCAGTAATTTTACCTTATGAAGGAAAATCTTCATTCTGTTCAGTTGTGTTTTTACTCCAAACCATGGCGTAATACTTTTGCTTTTTATTAGAGAAACATTGTTTTTCACATCAGTAGCTACAAACAAGCATTTTCCTCTACTATTTTTTCCTCGTGTTCTTTTTGCTTTGGAACTGATAATTTTAAAATGCATCATTTGTTTTACTGATGTTCGTAGACTAGCAGTGTTATCATCATTAAAGAACAAATAAGTTGTTTCTGAGTCTCATTTAGAGATTTATGCTTCAGCTGACCTTCATACAAATAACAAGTAGGAAAAAGAATTACAGGCAAATAATATGCCATCCTTTTTCCGCTAATATAAATGAATTACACAAATAAAAGAATGAAAATGAAATAAAATCAATACTTTTAAAATGCGCAAATAAATATGTGTCGTTACAAAAATGTATATGTAACGATAAGAGAATACAATACCAAGAAACCTGCAGCAGAGTCCTAAGAACAAATACGATCCCTTCGTTTTCCGTCTTTGAAATATTCAACACTGAGAAATTTTAGCGTTTGTAATCCATTTAATTTATTATTCATGAAATCATTAATTCTTTACTGAAATTAACGTACCGCCCGAGCAAGGCATACATAAAATCTTGGAAAGTCCCAATATTTTGAAATATTTCAGATCCCTCTTGCACTTTATAATCAAATTGTTCAAGTAAATATTTTATTTTAAAAAAAAAGACAGATTCCCAATCTTTTCGAGGTTTTTAGTCTTTCCATTAACATGTTTAAAATTGCCATTACAAAAAGAATTGCAGACGGTGCCAATATCAGATGACGAGAAGAACACTTATACTGTAATCTCACTTTTCCAATACATTTACTATGTTATCTTTGAAGTAGTTTATCAAAATCTATAAAAGTTATGAAATAACCTAACTTATAAACTATAAAAATGTGTAATCAAATGAGACATTTTTATGGTATATAAGGATATTACATTTTTGGTACGAAGGTCGTTCAATAAGTCCTTAGAAATTCCAAATGATGATGCTCGTAAAATCGAAAATGGTTTGTTTTTAGTAAGTGTCATGACTCACTAGACAGCTGTCTATGTCTCAGTTACTTGAATTCGTGATCATCGCGCCTTTTTCGCCTTTTTTGGCAAAGATTTCCCAGAAACAACTCACTGTTTTTATTGTTGCTTGGTTTCCGGTGATAATGATTAATCTAGGTCTCGCCGACGGTGGCAACTCGACGCAAAATGACGTAGACAACTCGATGCAGCAACAATCACATTTTGATTTGGCAGCAAAATAAACCAAATCAAACTTAACTTATAAGAATCCATATGAAATCTGTTTCGGTTCCATTTAACAGATGGCAGCACTCATTGGCAACAACAATTTATCTTAATGATGCCATATATCCTCAAATACAAGTACATTTTGAACCACCCTCGAAACTCTTTCAACTTAATGAAGATGCACTTTAGTTCACATTTTGATATTTTAAATGCAAAATCTCCCTGCACCCCTCCAAAGAGATTCTTCTTTTGAATCTTAGGCTTTTTTTCTACCTTGTTTAATTTCCTTTTCTCTCTTGAAAACATTCTTAAATGCCTTAATGCCTTTATACATTTTGTTTAATAAAATTAAATTTTACGCAATACGTTGTTATTGCGGAGTCTTTAAGGAACATCAAAATTTTTTTTATCTTTATAAAGGCTCGAAATTTCATGGGACAGTTCCTAGAAATAAATTTTTCTTTATTCTGGATTATGATTTTTTTCTAAATTTAAGAATTTTCCCTGTTGTTGTAGAAGGAAAATGGCTACTTTCGGGATTTTACGACACGCATAGAAAAAAAAATGAAAATAATACTAAAATTAAAGCATTATTACAATAAATATGAAGTTGGAAAAATAAAGAATTAATTAATGTTATCCCGAATCAAAAATTTCCAGACTATTAGATACATATGAAATTGATTCTCAGTTATCAAATGCTATAAATGACCAATAATTTTAAACGTCTATAAAACCTTAACTCTACCAGGAAGTTGTTATACTATTTCTAACATGTTCTTTTGGAGTAACTTGCGCTATAAAACATATTTTATTAAAACTAATATAATCTCAAGCTTCGATACGTGAAAGGATTCAGCAGATATCTTGGTTTGATTTGTGCTTCCCAAAGATATATTTAAGCGTAGAAAGTTTTCTAAAGCAGAGATATTAAAGTGGTGATGTGTTATATATTATTCCACACTATCGCTTGTTCCGAATGTAGTATACAAATAGCGCTTAACAATAGAAAATATCACGCTAAATTAATCGCCAAGGATATTGTAATGGAATTGAAACAGCAGCACTTGTAATACTGGACAAAGGAATTACTACCAACAAATCGTATAAGTCGGTGGTTCCCAAACTTTTTCAGTTCGTGTACCCGCAACTGGCTCGATTCCTTTCCTTGTATCTCCGAACAAGAATCCCCCATCACCCTCCACCAAAAACACAATCTGTTTCACTACTTACATATTCCAAAAACTTTAAAAAAAAGGAATATATTGAATTAAATTAAATTATGTTTTTTTTCATTGCATAGTATTTTAATAAACAAACAAATTAACACAAAGATTGGATAAAAAGAAATTAATGAGATACTTGGGACTACATTGAATCACAAAATTTTGTTAAATTAGGCTCGGAAGATGATAAACACAACATCAAATATTTATTTTTTAGATAAGTATACGGGAAGAAAACCTGTCAGTTCTACAAATTCCATGCAACAAAAATGTCATGGCCTTTTTTGAAAGTTCACTTCAATTGTAACCAGGACAATTCCCACAACTTTCTAGGATTTCCAATCCGCAATCGAAGAAATTCTTCAGATTGATATCTGATGAGAATTTCAGCAATTTCTCTTTTTCAAGAATCAACAATGTTACAATAAACTATCTTAATAAAATCCTCTACTTATTTTTTAAAATTCTTTTTAGTATTTTAAAATTGTTTTATCCTTTTTTAGCTGTCTGGCCGCCATAACTGTTTTCTTTCCGCGTAGCCCCTAAAGTTCTCTTACTTACCATTTGGCGCTCGCGTACCGCCGATTGAGAACCACTAGTATAAGTCATTCTGATCGGAAATAAACGATAAACGTTAACTTCAGAACATCACCTGAAATCGATGAACTTGAAATAATTAAAAAATTAACTGTATAGTAAAATTTATCAAGAACCTAAAATTCCTTCTCTCTTTCAAAAATGTCCGAATGAATTGAAGTAGTCCGTACATGTATCATTGTAGCAACCAATCGAAAAACGAAGAACGTATCTCAATCGTCAAGGCCAATATGCTTTTAAATTGAGTCATTTATCTATAAAATATTACTCTTACTTTTCTGGAATTGAATGCAATTTAGTATAAAAAAGATGTTCGAAATGTGACAAAATAAAAGTAGTTCTAAAAGGCAAAAATATAGCCTACTCTTATGTACCGTAAGACATGACGCAAAGGGCTATAAATTCCTATTGTTTTTCCATTCAAAGTAAAAGTAGTAAAGAAAGCGAAAAATAATAAAAAAGAAACTTCACGCTCGCTATAAAGTCTATTGTTTACTCTATAATCAAATGATTTTATGCGTAGCAATTATACATATAAAAAAATGCATGCAACTATAGTGTGATATTTAAATACAGAATATGAAATGATCTTTCCTCATTCAATATTTCATAAGACATATATCTTAAATCTTTAAATTTTCCTTCCATATAACAACCAAAATTCATTTGTAGAAATCCAAAGTAATAATAAATTACAATGTAAATAAATAAAAAGTGAATAAAGAGAGGCATATTTTCTCTCAGCTAAGGTACAAAGAAAATAAGGATACTTAGAAATGTGATGTTTAAGGTTTATTGCTATGAATGTCAATTGATCACGTAGCATTGTTATATAATCACTTATTCACACGGTTAAGTAAATATTCACCATTGATAACAAGTACAATTCTTTAAATTGTAATAGTAAGATGGTAAAACGATATATTTAGGAAAACAACTATATATTTATAATGATTTTGGCTTAAATCAATCTTACTTCAGAACTATAGGAGGGTTCTTGGTGACACATCTTGCTATTTCGACCACTATCTCCCTCCCCCTAACATTTGCAAAATACAATAGGGTCTTGTGGTAAAGTTTCATTTAACGGGCTATATCTCAAATTATTCAGTACGGCGGTCTTTAATGGGATCTGGATTCAAACCTGCGACTGTGTCATAAATGTAACGGGGAAATATAGATTATGACTTTGTTCAACATGATGAAAAAAGAAATATTTTTAGAGTACGGATTCTAATGTCCAAGTGGGTTTAATGCTTTTTTTTTTTTTTTTTGGACAAGAATTAAATTGAAACATTCATTATTTTGACCAAACTGGTTTTATAAAATAAATTTTAAGAGTTTTTCTTATTCATTGCAGTTTCCAGGTTTCAAAATAAACTAATATGAATATATTTAAAGAAAAGTTGCTTTTTACAAATATTTCAATAACAATGCGATTTCATCAGAACAATTTTTTCAGGTATTCCTTGCAAAGACAATATCTAAAACTTTTTACACCAGAGAAAATTTTGCAATGTTTTTTTTTGTACGAAGTGATGAGTATCTGTAACATTATTTAAGAACGCAATTATTTTTATTTAGACCCCAAACACATCACTCGCAAAAAACATTCTCAAAATTATTCAAACTAAAATATACTAATATAGTAAAAAGTAATTTTTATATGTGTCAATATTTCATTTATAACAACAGTTTCATTTACATTTCCTTACTTTAAAAATGCTTGGATAAATGCAAGGTGATCTGATCAAAAATTTATAAATTGTATATCTTCTATATTTTATCTATGATTCTAAAAAAATATTGTGTAAAGATGAATTCAAATTCACTTTATTGTCAATGAATTTATTTGAACTATGAACGAAACTTTTAATGTTTACCAATTTCTTATTTTATTTTACTATCCTTTAAAAGAAAAGAACAAATTGTAATAAAATGAACCATTTCCTTGACATTTCACGAGAATTTTCTATTGATACAGCTTTTGTAAGCAATCAACATTAAACAGTCTTTACTGAAGTAAAATGCAAAAGAAACTTTGTAAACTATTTATTTTATATTAACTTCAGTGGTTATATATAGTCCGTAATTAATGTTTAGAACCTATATATATGATTACAGATACATTTAAAAAATACATATTTAATAGAATTTCCACAAATAAAAGGAAATAGAAAGCAATTATAATGCATATATATTTTATTTGAGCATCTATGTTATTTTTAATAATACATTGTTTTTACAAATAATTTTAAATGAAATAAAAACAAAATATTTACTGTTTACGTTTAATATATATAGTACAAGTAATAATTCAAATTGAGTCATTAAATCAAAGACCACGTAAAGATTAAAAAAATTAAAAGCAGTGTGAACTTCTTTCATAAATTATTTACTGGATGTTTTATTATTACGGATATTTTTTTCATCTCTGTCCCCCCCCCCATTTTTTTTACTGTAATTATATATTAAAGCGATAAAAATGATATAATAACATTTTGCTCAAAATTATAAAAATATTCAGAAAGTTCTTCGGCCTGTTCAATAATCATTGAAAAAATGGTGTGATACTTTTTATTTGCTTTTGAATAAGCAAGAAATCCGTGAATATTCAAAATATAACACGAAAAATAAAAAGATACATTTTGGTAAAGAATAAATCTTCACAGATGATTTTTTTACCTCTGAAGATTAAAACGTTTTTATTTTAAAAAGGGCTGTTACTTTTCTATGTATATCACAGACATCGTTATAATTGAATTTTCAAAACTTTAAATGAATCAAAATGTTTCGAAATGAACCTTAATGAAAATGTTTTGTAAAGCTTATTATTTTTTTCTTTTTTGGTCTCATACGAGAATCAAAATATTTTTAAATTATAATTTAATTTATTTTGAAAATAGAATCTTTATTGACAAAGAATTAAAAACTTCCAAAAGAATTGTGACACACTCTGGTTATTGATAGCTTCCCTTTCCATTGTGATGCATATTCAATAAATTACATAGTGGAATGAAGAGGAAGACACAGATGAAAAATTAATTTTTTTTAAAATTCTAGTTATGAATATTTAAAACCAGTTATGATGCCAATCTACTCTTTCTTTGGCTACTTTACTTAACCGTACCTGAATTATAGTTTGTAATACTGAAATGCCTTTACCAATTCACTCGAATTCGAGTGAGTAGAAAAACTGGAATTGAGGATTCAATTCCTGAGCCCCTATTGAATTTTCTAAGATTCCTCTGATCGTATCCTCATTTATGAACGGCTGGTTCAGACACATCTCACTTAAAATCACTATCAATAACTAATTTTTAATCATTCTATAAAATTATTCACAACTTATATATGTATCTGATCAAATCTGCTGATTGCACTTCGTAATTTCAATTTAATTTGCATGAATTCTGTTTCATTGTATTGGAACGAGGTTTCATTTTAAGCAATTCATGTAGAAAAGTCCCCAAGGTTAGTTGAAGGGAAAGTCACAATCTAGTCCAACGTCACACAGTAACAGAATTTGAAGATTATAAGTTGATCTGCAATATGTGTTTATATAATATAAAATATCTCATATTTTTCTCTCCTACTTGATTTAATTTCAGGGGATTAATAACTGTATAATTATATTTTTCTGTAAATTTAAGGCATTATAATGGTTGGATTAATTTTAGTGCATTTAATTACCACTTCGTTTATTTAATTTTTTCTACACTAATAGTAATTTCATTAGTGTAAAATATATTCACGATAACCAGTTTTAAATCGTTACATACATAATTGTACAATTATGGCATTTACTATTTTAAAAAACTGAACATACCGTATTCTACTGAACATGATGACCATAATTCGTATTCCTCACTAAAATATATTCATTCAATAATAAGCAATTTAGTAACATAAATAATTTATAAAATAACGATCAATATTTTCTATTTACTAATAAACGATTGTTGTTGCACTAAATTTAAATTCTTTTTTCTAAGTTATCTGAAGGATTTTCAAACAAAATAGAATATCTACTATAAAAAGTGTTCAAAATTAAACAAGCATGATTTTATAATATATTTTTTAAGTTTCAAACAATATAGCTATTACATTAATATAATTATGAGTTTTCCATAGTCCATTTATCAAAAATTTATAATTTATAATAGAAGGTATTATTAATAAATGAAAAGTATAAGAAAATTAGTGAAAAAACACAAATCTGAATGCTAAAGAGTTAATTTGGTATTTTATAAAAGAATCAGTTACATGAGAAAACCACCTGAGACTACTATCCATTAAAATTGATGTTTTAGTTTTAATTCTTGTTAAGATAGATTTTATTGTATCAACTGGAGGAGCATCATAAAGGATTAACTAAAATAGCTTTTCAGCGTCTGAAACTTAGAAACTACAATTTGCTATTTACAGTAAGTCAAAGTGATCGTTTGTGTTATTAAATTTAGTTCGTTTACTTTTTTGGTACTCTTTTATAAATTATATGTTTTTTAACTATGATTTTATTCACAAATTAGATTTTTTTTAGACTTCAAAAATTTCTGGGTAGTAATACAAAACAGATTGTGAGGTTATTGGCGTTTTGGGAAAAAAACATTAAAAAATTTTTGGACTTCAGAATAAGAATTGTGGAAAAGCTAATTGGATATGGAACAAAAACTACAAACTTTGTTTCATCGAATGATGATAAATTGCTACCTAATCCAAAGGAGAAAAAAAGCGATTAAAACGACGAACACTCCGTTTTAAATAAATAAAATAAAATAAAAAAAAAAAAAACGTGCCACAGCTTATGTTTTATCAAGAATTCTGCATATTGTAGAAATACAGGTTGTGGCAAAAAAAATCGTTGCACTGATAGCAAAATGTTTATATGTATAACTGCTGACATAAATTGTTTTAAAGATTTTTATAAAGTATAAAGCAAATTTTATGGTTAAATTTTGAAAATTATTTGCAATTAATTATCAAAATTGCAGATTTAAATGTAATTAACTTTTTAAATTTTATTAATAATTAATAGATTTAATTTTACTATTATTTATTTTATTATTATTTTCACTATGCTAATAAAACTCAAGATTTTGGTACAAATGCTTTTGAGTAAGTTTTCGATTATTCTACTGTAATTATAACTTCAATAACCATTAAAATAGAAGATAAATAAATTAAAAATTTTAATTTATTAATTTTTTCATAAACACCAATTCTAGGATGTATTTGTTCAGAAAAATCAGTAATTTGAAGAATTAACATATTTTATTTTTGCTTTTTTTTATAATATACTTACTCATGTAACAATGTTTCAAACAAGAAAAAACAAGTTTGCAGTTGTAAGAATTAAGACAAGAAAAATACCCATTATACTTGAAATTGTTTCAGTTGTAGATAACATAACAATACATTATTTTTATGACTGAACTTTAACTAATCTTGAAAATTTCTGAACATGGTTTTGTAAATAATTTATCACTTATAATATCACAAAAAAGAACAAAAATATATAAAGCTTAATATGGTTTGTGTCAATATATAAGAGTGATATTTCTTCCATTTAATTAATTAGTTGTTTTAAATAAGATCAATGTTTAGATAAATCCTAATACCAATTATAGTTAATTAAGTAACCTTGAAATGATAAAAGAACATGCAGCTATACATTTTTTATCTTTTATAGGTAAGAAAATGCTTAGAAATTGCATAAATTTAAGTTGCCACAAACAAACTGCTCTTCACTGAATCCACTTATAGCAGCTGCAACATATCAGAAATCTGATAGATTGCAGCTGCCCAACTCTGTCCAACATAAGAAAATGTCAAAGTAAATAAATTGATAATTTCGGTGTATAATTGGATTTTTTCTTAAAAAAAATCTCATTAAAGACTTCCTTCGGTTATATCAAATTATTCAGAGATCTTTGCGAAAGCACAATATAAGAATCAAAAACAATTCCTGTCAAGGCGATAGTTTGTCCATAGCTTAAGCCCTTATTTTGAGCATTAGTTTAATTTCATCCTTTTTCTTCATCAAATTATGAATAAATTGAATTATTGTATCTAAATTATTGTATTGTATTAATTAATGTAAGAAAAGCACTTCTACACCCTTATTTGCTCCAAGTTATATTTTCTATCAAAGTAATTGATATGTTAAACAAACAACATTCGTATTTGATAACTATTTATTTATTTTGTAGCACTCATCTTTCTTCTTTTTGGTTAATACTGATTGCTGAAAAGTTGTAGCTCTTGTTCTGATCGAAAGCGATTCTCAGAAAGAACTATAGTTTAAAGAAGACCATCTATTCTCTACAATGTTTGCCATTTTAAGAATTCGCCTAAGTACTTTTGTTGAACTATTATATTTAATATTTTGAGAAAAAAAGTTACATATTTGTAAAGAGTGTTTCGAAATATGAAAAAAATATATTTACTCATGGAGTTTATCTTTTGTTAAGAAGAAAAGGTATATTTACCTTCGAAGAATAGAGGAATATCTCTCTTTGTATGCTCGTTATTTTCTTACTTTTTTTTCTTCTAAGGAACAGAAATATCTTTAAGGTTTTCGTCTTCGAGCATTTTGCTTTCGTGAACGCAATGTTAATCCTACGGAATTTCTACAATCGTCCTTAAATCTATACTATTTCATTTATTTGAATGTACAAAAGTGCATACAAAAAGAGCAAAATATAATGAAGGTTCCTGTGGAATTACATTTTTCTTCCGTTTTTACTCTTTGATTCGTTTGTGGTTTTCAGGTCTTTGAAAAACGTCACAAAATATTTTCAGAAATAGGGGAGAAAATGCAAATTGTTATTATAATTTATAATAAATGAATATAATTTTTATTACCTTCATTATTTATAATTTTTTCAGGTGCACTTTTTTCATTCAATTTGAGGACGGTAGTAGAAATTCCATAAGATTAACACAATGTTCGTGAAATCAAAATGATCGATATATGGGAGCCTAAATTCTGCAACTTCTTCCTTCAGAGAGACTACATTATTGTTGTTATTGTTTTCAATATTTTTATGGCTTTTACAAATGATTTCTGAATGTTATTCAGAGGTCATAACATAAAATTTTTCATAATTACGAGAAATACAAAAAGAAACTTTAGTATTTATCTCAGAAATTGTTCGTTTCTATTTTTCAACCTTTTAATGAAAATTCTAGCATATTCATACATTCGCCCATGCTTTTATCTTTAAAAATATTTAGGGTTTCATTTTGTTTATATAAAATCGAAATAAACTATTTTCTTCGACTAGGTCATGTACAATCACGCATTTTTTAACGATACATAATTTCCAAAAACTCCATAAAGAATTTTTTTTTTGAAGATAAAAAAAATCATCGGAACTCACTCTTTACGTGATAGAAAGAAATTTCCTTAATTCTTCAAAAAATTCAACACTTCATATTCTCACGTATTCTGAATAATGTTAATATAATCAGGAATGTTAGAAATGTTTCTTCGCACAAATTTCGTTTTATTACCCAAGTTTCAAGACTGAGGAACATGTTTTGTAATCCTCCATTAAGATATCATCTCACTCAGCGAAGAATTTTTTATGGACGCTTTAAGGTCCATAAATGTACAGTAAGACCATGGTATACGAGTTGATGCTACTCTAAATATTTCCAATATGGCACTTCAAACGCGTATCTGAACAAATGATCATAAATTATACAATGTACTACATTACATTCGATTACGTTTTGATCTAATCAAACTCAAATATATAGATACATTTGGATTTATGATTTAACTTGTACATAAAAAGAATTGCGCACGATTAAATTTCAACATAATAAAATAAACAAAATTAGAAATATTTTTGAAATATAAAACATTACTTGGAAGGATATACAACATTCTTTTGAACAGAAAATTTTAAGCAACGTTTTCAAGGCGATATAAAGATATCGAAAAGTTTTCCATTGATAAATATACTAATGTTGTGTAAATGTGCGGATAGAATTCTGATGTAGTATTAGTTACACGTGTTATTCATTACTTCTAATTGAATAGTGATCGGAAAAAAGAAAACATTTCAGTCAAGCTTGTTTGCAGGTGATGAGTGGAATAAAGGAGAATATTCCCTGAATGTTATTCTTTTTCCACTCAACGACGGAAAAACTAATGCATCATTATGTAAAATGAGACAATAGGTTCAAGTCGGGTATCGAGTGCTCCTTAGAGATTAGCAATTTTTTTAGCGATAACGATTCAAATGTAGCGATTCAGGTTATGGTAACCCTAAATTTTGGTTAGTTTTTCATTTGTAACGTCTTTATGACATCACTGCATATTTAGCGCTACTTTGACGACCTTTCTACTAAGTCGCCAAATTTTCACCAAAATCTCCAAGTGGTATTTTATTTTTTGTGCGTTGTATGGATTGCGGGGAAATAATGGTCAAATGACTATTTTACTTCAATTCACCATTTTTTCGGAAACTTATCCTTTTTTTCCAAACATCCATTCAGGAATTCTTCCATTTTTGTTAAAAAAAATTCTTATTAGTTTGTTTTCAAAAAATAAATTGCTCATTATTTAACCGAATTTTATCAAGGGTTGACTTGAAGTACTTTTTGTAATATATCAATTTTAATACCCCGCTTTGCAACTAAGATTCTGAATCATCATGACGCAATAAGTAATCAGTCAAAAAATAGTTAGTCAAGGAAATCTGTAAAACACATGTATTCTCTATTTAAGAATAGTCCAAAAAAACTTTATTATTAATATAGAGTGGTCCATTCAGTTATTCTAACCTTTTTATTTCTTGTTAATCTTTTTGTTTTTAATAGATGAATTATTCCTAATTTGTCCGAATTTTATTAATGGTATACCAGAAGTACTTTTTAAATACATCAAGGAGTAACACGACGCTTAACTACGGATTCTTAATCATCGAGATTCAATTAGTAATCAGTCAAAAATATTCAGTCAATTAAATCTTTAAATTACATTTATTCACAATCTAAGAATAATCAAATCAAACTTTATTGCGAAAATGGATTGATTGCTAACTTGCGTCCTAAACAAAGATTAGAATTGAAATGTTTACTTATTCCAACAACAGAATAATTGGATTCGGTTCGGGAATACTCCTATAAGATCACTTTTCATCACCATCATGTGATTAACGAATACGATAATTCTTTGTATCGGTAATCAGATTAATACTGAACAGATTCTCAATCCTTTCCTATCCTCATTCACTTCACTTCTTACAAAGTAAAGTTAAATTACATAAGTAACAGTTCATTCGCAATGCGATGTTCTCAATTCAAATAAGGTCTTGAAGTAACCCAAAAGGTTAGATAAAGGGGCAAACCGAAAGAGCCCATTAGTTTTTTCCGAATTCACGCAGTGGAACCCAGATATTGCCATACTTATTTAGAATACTTCTTATTTCTCTTTGAATAACATTGAAGTATATAATTTTTATGCACTCATTCTAATAGTTTTTCTTTTAATCAATATTATCTCAGAATATTATCTTTTAAGAGAAATCAATATTATCTCAGAAGTTCAATAACATAAAATAGTATCCAAAATTAAAAGGTATATCCATGATAACTGATATTTAACTTTACAAAACATAAATGATTTTAAAAAAAAAAGCAGAAAATAGAAAGCATTTTATGAATAAAAAAAAAATAAATTTATCATTTCTCTAAAAGTAAAAAAAAAAAAAATCAATTTGTGAGAGAAACTTACAAAACCCATCTCACCATATACGTTTAAGCATTTACTGGAAACACTGAGGTGATAAAAAAATGTACAGAATGTTAGCATATCCATTAAGGTCAAAGACCTTATTCTGCCAATTGCGTGAGCCGAATTAAAAATTAGCTTTCCAGAACATACAATTTTATTTCTCCTCACAGCACGTCTGACTACCACGCAATACCATTAAATTCGTACTTTCGATGAACTAGCTTGATAAGGAAAAAAATGGGATTCTAAATGAAGCGCACGTTAGTCGCTTAAAAGTTAAAAATTCATTAAACTAAAAAAGTTCATTCGTGGAGTTCATTAAAGATTTTAATCTTTTACACGCAGGGCAGGACAAAACATTTAATGTTCTGTCATGTCCTTCAACTGTCTTATTGCAATGATTGAAATACTTAGTCTAAAAATATTTTCATGTAAAAACTGTTTCGTCAATGCGTTTTCTCCAATCATTTAAGAATAGAAAAAGTTCCATATACTCGAAGAATTTGTCACAAAAAGAATCAAATTAACAAGTAATATCAAGCATTGATTTTTTTTTAAAAACTATAAATTAATAGGTTTTTTTTATTTGATGCAATAACGTAAAATAAATTATAGCTATTGAAGAAAATAATTTACATTACGTTTTTTATGTTATATCACATTTTTAAAATATCTTTGATTATCTCTTACGTCCATAAAAAAAATTAACGTTCAGAAATACAAGTATATCTTTTCGATGGAGAAATACATCTCTCTTCACATTCAAGCAAATTTTGTAGATTAGGATAATTTTGAAACTGCCTTATGTTATTTGATATTAAAAATAAATATAATGCATTTTATATCTATATCTTGGAAAATGTTTTTAGAGCTAATCCTGTCTTAAATTTTTAAAAATGTCATTAACATTACATTTGAAATCAATATATCGCGTATATAGTTTTAAGTATTAATCCCCGCTGTTGGAGAGTTGGACATCTAAGGTAACAGAGATAGTTTTGACAAGGAAATATGAACTTATATTTTATGCAACTTTAAATAATCCTCATATTTTTTAAATTAAAGTCAATGAAAGTCATATTTTAACAACGAGATCACATTTGTATACATAAATATTATGTTTAAGCAATTAAAAATCAATAGCTGTACTTACATATATATATATATATATATATATATATATAAAAATCACGTATTTATATTTAGGTACTTCTCGTATAAAAGTTAATGTTATATAAGTACGTCTTGCCACTGCTTTTGTAACTTTAACTCTATAGGACAGACTATTACATGTAGCATTTTTTACGTTGAACATAATTAAAATTTCAAAAATTAAATTGAATGTAACTTTTAAATTTTAAGATTTAAATTTCCCAAAACATTTATACAAATATTACACTATTCTTAAAAATTGTGAGTTTTTATTAGAAAAATATTATATTCACTGTATTAAAAACAACCTCATTTAGTAATTGCAATATATAAACACTATAGATTAAATAGATGTTAAGAAAATTGCATCGGTATCATAAAAACCCACATTTTGAGAAAAACGCAAATACGGATATTTTTCTCTAGGACTTGGGACGTACGTTTACAATTTTAAAATTCAATTTTCGAACGCACTACTTATCAAAGTCTCGTGACTGATACATCAGATTAAGCGAAACGTTCTCTATTTTTGAATAGCAAAAAGAAAAATAGTAAAATTAGAAGCATTTTATTGCCTCAGTTACCTTAACACTTCAAAAAACTTGCTAAGTTGTTAGTATCCCTAAAAAAATCTATTGATGAACTTATTCCTTAATTTTTTTTTATTTATTGTTTCAGGTACGTAATTTGAGTACAATAATATCGGCAATAAATCTTTCCTTTATTCATTGAATTTGCAAAAATTTCACGAACATTTTGTAGGGATATAAAGAAATATAACAAATTCCAAGAGTGAGTGCTTCAAAAAGATCATATTTGCTCTCTCATTTAAACCTGTGTATGATTCGTATCAAAGTTTACTTGCACTGTTAGAGGCATATATAACGTGTATGGTTACACTGACATAAAGTATCATAGGCATGTAATATAGAATGGTTCGGATCTAACATCTAAAACGCTCATCTATCTTTATATCTGAAACAAGAATTTTTTTTACGTTACTTATACTAGATTACTATGTTATTAAGTATAACTATATACTCTTTTATTTTCTCTCGTGTGATATACTTGTATTTATGTAATCAAATAATAAATAAGGTACACTTTTATTTGTAATTATTAGTTAGCTTTAAAGATACTTACTCCCTTTGCTTGTGGTTGAAATTGCTCTTTGAAATAAAAGTTTATTTCAGTGCATTCTAGAGCGAAATTTCATGCAGTGTAACAATGAAATTATTTTTTACTATGCCCCACAAATGAATTCGAAAATACTTGCTAGATTAAAATATTTTTGATTTGATTACAAGATTTGTTAATTCACTTTATTCATTTTTAGATTGCACTCAAACGACTTTTCTTATTTGATATTTTCAATAACTAAACGACTTATATATTTAATTTTTTATTAATAAAAATAATATGAATATCATCATATAATGTCATTTTCTATGGAATATATAAGTAACAGAAACAGAGAAAACAGACCAATCCAAGTTCCAAGCTGATCTCGCTTTCAGTGGGAACTGTGACGTAATGGCTCGTATACTTCCCGTTTTCATTCCTTTTTATTTATTTATTTTTTCGTTGCATTATTCTTGGAATGTATATACTCTGTACTTGTATGACGTCATTTCTCTTGCTACAGCGGAAATTGATACGCTGCCCACCCAGACAGTTTGGCAGACGAAACGTTGACCTTAGCGAGAGCAGAGGTCTGTAAGATGCTTTCTGATGTAATTGTATGAGTGTGATATGAACTTGATAACGAAAGATTTTAAATATGAATGGATGCCTCGAAATATTTGCCACTACACCACAGAACAATTGTGGTTGTTGCCACTGAGAGCGAGATCAAAGTTATTTTCACCAAACGAGACTGGAGCTGTAGCACCATCATGAAGCGATCAACCTCTTGTACAGGAGATCATTTCTGACTGTTGCAGATTAAAACTTCATTAAATTGGCTTAAATTAGTTAATTTGATTACGTGATAAAGTTATTTCTTTTGCTCCCGTACGGGAAGTAGATTCTATCCTTATCTCTCTATTTACCAGCCCCTAACCATGAACGTAAGACGGTATAAAAAAGCTCACGTTATATGGCACATCTGAACTCGTCTGTCAAAAATTGATGCTTGGTATCCAAAAGGTTGCCCAATCCTGGATGATGCTATTATTATTAAATTATGTTATTATTTTTCAGATTGAGCCATTATTAGATTTTTAAATATTCTAAGCGATTTAATAAAAATGGTTTGCGTTGCTTTCTTTAATTCACATTGAACTCACAAAGGAAAAAGTATGGAATCAAATAAAATAATCAATAATAAATTTGAAAAGAATGTACTTTGAATAAAATTTGATTAATATATTTGGTCGGCAGAAATCTTATCCTAAAAGAAACGTTATGCTTGGAACAATATAACTCTTTCTCTGACTTAAAGACAAATATTTTAGGCATAAAAATAAGTATTCATTAAAAAAAAACTGATAAGTTATGAACTGTTGCAGGACCACAATATTTCAGTCTTATCAATTCTTACTATAGTATGTAGTGATTGGGAATGACACTATTTTAGAATCATATTTCAATATGTTTCACTCAGAACTCTACGTCATAAAAATACATGGATTAATTTTAAAATTCATTGAATTTCCAGTATATAGGCTTGATAATAATCATTATAAAATGTTTTTTATTAGTTTGCAGCAAAGGCAAATAGTATTAGAAGAAATAAGCAAGTGATAACCTCAACCTCAGATTGAGAAACAGATGGTACTCGAGAACATCTGAAAACTAGGCTACGAGATGGAATAATAGAAATTCTATGGCAGATATTAGAATGGAATAAGGAAATGAATATATAATCTCAGGCTGAGTTGTTTTCATGTGTTGATGTCACAATATGTATACAAATATCAAATTCTTCCCCCCCCCTCCCGATTCAGACAGGATTTTATGGGTTCATTGCTTATAATAAGCACTTACGTGTGACATTATTAACTTGATAGAAGCCCCAGCTAGAGCCATTTTACACACAAGCAATCGAATGTACTTTGAAATGGAGACCAAAAGACATGTAACCAAATTATCTGAACTGCAAAATAATTGCTTATTTACCAAGATTGAGATTTCCGAAATAGTTTTAAAATAGTTAATCATTTTTAGGTTTTTAGAAAATCAATTTAAGTATTTCCTTTGTACCTTTGTACACACACGCGTTTCAAAAAAGAAATTAAATAGTTTTTAATATCTGAAGAAGAAAATGTATCTCACCATTCTTTAATAAATTTCATACATCTTTTAAATGATTTAAATTCCTATTTATGTTAAGATTTATTCAGATAAGAGGATTAGTTCTAAAGATAAGAATGCATAAATATTAAATCAATGTCTACGAAAGAATTAAATTTACATAAGATTCACCATATAAAATTCCTTAAATTGAAATTTATTATTTATTTGCCATTGATGCGGAAAATCAATTTTTTTTTTGTACAAAACTACCTTGGAACTGAATTAAGAAAACCAGGTTTAAGTTATTCAAAATGAAATTTCAGAAATCTTTCACCGTTTTTCCTCATTTAATTCAAGGAAAAAATCATTAAAAGTATGGAAAATTTCATTTCGAAGTATTATCTTTAAACACGTGATATTTTACAAAGCGCGCTAAAAATATGTACAAGGTAGAAAAAAATATTAAAAAGTAAGGCTTGAGGAATATTTCAAATAAAATGGTTTTTATTTTAATGCAAAATTAATCGATATGGTATGATTCTTATATGTATGGTAAAATTTTATAAAATTGTTCTTTCAAGTTGATGCGATATTAAATTTGCTGGTTACAACTGTATACTATACTGTACTTCATGATTATGTAATTAACAATTATAGATAATTTTAGGGAGTTTTGGAAATTTTGTCATAATTTCAAAATCTCATCCTTCCTTCTCTATAATGTTTGATTATATGATAATAGAAGAGAGTAATAAAGATTAGTATCCAAGAGGTTTCGAATGAAATGAAACGTACAATTGGAAACATAATAAATTATTAAGTTAATGATTCATAGTTGGCTTTTTCAAAATAAGTACTTAGAAATCCCCTTTTCTCTCATCAATTTTCGTATTACAAGTAAAATACTATTTTAACCTCCCATTCTGCCCACCCTTAGCAACTGAAAAAGAAGAAATTATCGAATGGTGCTAACAGCACTTTTTTTCAAATGTGTCGAGATACATTCATGCATAAAAAATGGTTACCCCACAATAATACTTCCGGAACAGGAGTTCCAGAATTGGGCACAATTTCGCGCCATTTTTTCCATCAAGGAAAACAAGACTAAAACAAGATTCAACCCTAAGGGTATAAATATTAACAAATTCATGTACGTAAAATAAAAAAATATGTTCAAAGAATTTTCAACATGAAATATTGCCATTATTATAGGTAAGGTATATACTTTTACATACGTTTTTTAAGTATTTATATTGATAGGACAGGGAACGCCCACACACGAACATAAGCTCTAAAGACAAACGATTTTAAATTTATGAAAAACTTTTGATTGGGAAAAATGCTGTGTGCATGAAAGCGACAAAATCTTAAGGAAATATTGTGCACTGTATAATAGTTTAAAAATTCACGCAATTAAAAAAAAATATCCGATGCATTTTTTGAAAAATGATTCCACAACAAATTTTTATTATTTTTCTTTTAATGAATCATTACAAAGTTTAAATTCAAAGTTAGAACTTCATGAAATTTTACAATTTAATTTTATGTTTGAACTTGAGTGGAGATCTTACAAGTTTTGAGTCACAAGGAACAATTCAAAAAGTAATAAAAGAATGAGTCATTTTGATAACTGAAGAAACCATAAATATGTTTCATGTAAAAGTCTTACATGGGTTAACAGCATGTCACATTCGTAATTAACATCTTGACAAACGAACGAAAAGTAGAGATTTACAATTTTGAAATCTATATTTTTTAAAGAAGTAGACAACAGCTAAAACTTGCAGGATGCGATACTTGATGAGCAAAACAAATCTCAAAAGAAACCCATTAACATTGAAGTAAACACATTTTTAAAACACTGAATTAGATTTTATTAAAAATTCAGATGAGATAAAATTCTACTTTTATTTCGATTAAATATTAATATATGAAAAGGCTAACTGACTTGTTAAAAGTATAGAAATTATTATCAATAAAATTGCTATCATTTAAACATTTTAATTTCTCAAAACTTGGAAGACGCTATCATCAGTTTAAATGTTAAAATTTCTGCAATATCCAGGCATAGGGTTTTTTAAATTTTTTTTTATTTATTGTAAATTAGCAAGAAGGTTATAAAATTTTAAGCCAAATCGAATATTAATGCAAAAAATTAATTAAAAACCAAAATATAAAACTATATAAAATCTAAACAGAATCGAATAAATATAAATTTTTGATGAATAGAATTAATTATTTATTTCCTTATATCAAATTTTTAATAGAATAGAATATTACAAAGAATTTAAAAATATGGAAATTTTTAACTCTTGCATATTCTAATCTTATTTTGTGCAAGGACCGATGAGTTATTATATGAAATACTTTGCGTGTAAGCAATAAATATTTAAGAATAATGTAATTTAATTATTTTTGCAAGTGAATTTTAGAAAGCTTTGAACAAAGAATTATTTGAAAGCTCTTTTCTTAAAATAAGCGTTTTGGTTGACGTAACAATGAATTTCAAGGAAATGTAGGTGAAAAAATTTATTCGATTTTTTGTATACAGCTTGAAAAGATTTAGTTACGCTTCAAGCTGTTTTATCGTATAAAAACAACAATAAAAATTTTAAACAAAGATGAAATAATTGCTTAAGTAGCTTGCAACACCTTTGTTTATTTGTCAATGAACATTTCCACATCATGCATACACATGTAAAAAGGATTGTTATTTTTAAAAGACATGTGTCATGGCATTATAAATATCGCAACTCAAAATGAATGCTTATAGAATAGTTAGTATTGTTTTACAATTCAGATTTTCAAAATGTTTCACTTTGATGCGTCGCCACATTTTTCATCACACACACAAACACGTCTAAAAGATTTCACTCGTCCAACTAACAATTATACCACCTTTACAAAAAAGTTTACTATTTTAATATTTCTGATTTAAATTTGTAATCTCTGCGTAAAAAATATGAGTAACAATTATATCTAAAATAAAAATTTTGCAATTTACTTTATGTTACTATTTGATGAACAAAAACCTATTACAACAGTTTGAACTTTATTAATTATATTTAATCTAGATAAATAAAATTTTGAAACTAATACATGCTAAAGAAAATCAAATTTGACCATAAATACAATTAAAGAAAATTATTTTTAAAATTAAAATTTCTTGAAAAATATTTCAAAAGCAATTGTAAATTCGAAAAAAAAAAATCTACGTTAATTTCACGTTTAAATTTCGAAATTGATACTAAATTCCTTGCTATAGTAAAGCCAAAAATAAAACACGGAAGAAAAACATGCATATTAGAAACGAATATGGTAACTCACAGACAAGACTCACACAATTTTAAAACTTCTTCTTTCCGTTCGAACTATACAAATTGAGTAAATAGTTGAGACAATGAATTAAGTTAGCTTCTTTTAAAAATTCATTTTGATCAAAATTCATATATGCTTATATAATATTATTTGATTTGCTTATTATTTTCCTTATGTATTAAGGCTCTAAAATTTTATTCATGTAAAAAAATTCGCTTTACAAGTTTCCATTTATTTAACAACAAAACAAATACTTATGGTTTTTCACCTATCTTTCTGTTCATATATATATTTTTAAAAAATGAAAATTAGAATATCTGAACGATTTATAATATATAACACAAAAATAAAAGCACACAAATAAATTTGAGACAGCTCTTTCTTTGAATTACTGCTGAAGCTGAAAAAACAGATTTATCATTTTTTTTTTTTCTAACATTACTTTTGGTTGCCATACTTTCATTTTGAGAATACAGGAAATAAAAAAAACACGCAACGAGTTGCTCAAGGCAATTTCAAAAAAAGACATTAAAGACAAACACCACTGATGCTGAACCAGTGATTTACTTATATGTTCATGTTTCGGTTACAGTGAAAGGTCTCAGGAGTGAAATTTACGAACTCATTTTTATTTATGTTCGTTTGGTTGGGAATAAAAATTCACGATTTGTAGAATAATCTCAGAATAGAGGATAAATGGTATCATTATTTTTGAATTACAAGCTTGTTAACAATGAAAGGAAGATATATTTAAGGGACTTAGAATATTTATTTCTATTAAAAATGTATCTTCTCTAATCCTAAGTAAAACACAAGTATTAAAATAAATATAATCAATCCTTCCCACTTATCATTTAAAACGCGAGCAAGAGTTAAATTAAAGTTTTTAATTAATTTTATAAAATAGTGAATATAATAACAAGAGTTTATTTAAATTAAATAAAAGGCGAGAGAGAGAGAATAAAAACTAAAGAGTTTATTTAGAGCAAGACTGTATTTTAAAAATTTTAATTAACTTCATAAAACAGACGATATCATTATGAGTTTATTAATTAATTCAAGAAACTAGCCTAAATACCTTCATATTCCATTATTTGATATAATTAATCAATTTGAATGAAAAATAAAACAGTTGCTTTCTTCTTTCTTAATAGCTAGTCACTAATTTCAATGGACTACATCATAAAATTAATTAAATTCTATTAAAACTGCATTATACTTACAATTAATATTTTTCAAATAAGTTTTTATTTAAAACATATATTTAATTTAATATTATTATGATATTACGTAAAAGATACTTTCTTAGTTTACAAAAAAATCTGCATTTTTTTTAATATTCGAATCACGAAGAAAATTCTCTAAAAATTTGGAAAAAAATTATTTCATTGAAATGTAATTTTAAGGTTGATACATATTTAAACATATAGAAGTCTACTAATAAGAATAAAAGTTTGTTGTGATAAGGTTACACATAAGTGTAAGATATGATAATCAAGAATAAAAAAAAAATGAAACAAAGTATGAGTACAGAAATGAAAGTATTCTGATTTAAAACTACTTAATCCCTCCAAAACGCTGCACTTAAAATCAAAGAAGCTGTTTAATTCCCAACCCCTTATAATTATTAACACTTTTTCTTTCTTTCATTCAATACACAACAATTTCAAAAAAAAAACCCTCAATTTTCTACGAAGACATTTTTTTAAAGGACAGTGTGACAGAGATAGAATTTTATTCACAAAATTCGAAATAAGCTGAAATTAGAGCCTGGTTAATAGAACACGACTAAGAAGTCACGGATTTAGAGAATTTCTTTAAAAACAGATGAAATCATAAAATGTGCTGCCCATTGAATTCAACATGGCTTCAAATCCTCACATGGTGAGGAAGTTTAAAAATTAGCTCACGAGTCGTTCTCACCATATGAGCTAGTACGCTCATCATGTGACCTACAATGAATGTATCTTTACACATGTCAGTATGGACGGCAATTAATGTGCAGACTTACTTGCCAAGGAAGCCCGAAATATAAACCTGACTTTTCCTACCATTACATTGGCTAACAGAAACGTTATGACTAAGTGCAAAACCATTTCATCCAAACTCTGAAGAAACCTCTAATTACAGACGTTAACTGTTCCAGATCAATAACATTCGTAGTAACAGAACTCAGAACAAATCAGTACAAGGACATCAAAATTCACCGATAACACAAGAAGTGTCAATTGTATCAATTACCCGGATTACTCCATTGATACTTCAGCATATTTATAATAGTCTAACCATTTTACAGAATATTTTTAAATTTAACATTGCACTCCCCACCCACATTTATTCATCCCCACAACTCTAGGGTAACTTATCTGGCCACTGCTTCTTTCTAATATTTGAAACTATCTAATGAATACTCCACATTCGTGGTCATGGCTTCTGACTCGAGGCTTGCGGGTTTCGTTGAGTCGCGGGTTCGAGCCTTGACCACTAAAGACCCGCCGAGTATCGGGGGCTGATGTACGTTAATCTGTTGAGGCCTAAAGTCCTCCCTTTGGCGTGGCGAGGAAGTTAGGAGAGGGGGGTGCCAGCTTAGGTGTCGTCCTCGTCACTTGACCGAGGCTCAAAATTACGAGGTCCATTGCCGTGATTTTTTGTTTTCAAATTATTTATTTTATTTTAATTAAATGCTAATTTATATTTGTGTTGACATTTTGTATGGATATCATTCCAATAAGGGGGGGGGCATAGGAAGATTTCCACCCCGGCTTCGAAAGCTGTGGGTCCGCCACTGGATCTATCACATGTTTTTAGGTAAGAAAATTCATAAAACTAAATATATCCTTAACATGGAACAAGGAGTATACAATGGAATATAAAATTCCCTATATTTAGAATTAAAACTAAAACTAAATCGATTTCTAACAAAATTCAGATTTCCTTCCTATGAAAATGTTGATAAGCTATTCAAACAAGTATAACTATATTACAAAACAAAACAAAATTGTAGCAAATATACTTTTTGTAAAAATCAAATTAAAATATAAGTATTTTCCTATACGTGTTAAAAACTATTCCCTTTGGGTATCTTTTCATCCCTTCATGGCTTCTTCTCTTTTTCATAATTCTTTTATAAAAAAAAATTTCGTTTTAAAACCAAGCGTGGTTGTAGACACTGAATGCAATGCTTAGTTTTGGAATTATGAAATCCAAAACATTTTTTGAAAAAAAAATGTGTTGAGTTCAGACAGAAGAGAAAAACGTGCAGCAATTTATTCTTATAAAATGAAATTTTCCGACAATATTCTATAAGTCAAACAATAAATAAAAAAGGAAAAGAATGACAAATTATTTCCATACGTCTTTAGAGTGAAACGACAATAGTATATCATATTGCAACTCATGAATAAATGAAATCTTCAAACTGAAATATATTTCTAAAGTCATAAAATTATTCTGTTTAACATACGCCAAGTAAAGCCACAACGGTCCGTAAATGTTCGATGCATCTTCTAATCTATTCATTTCCTTCTATTTCAAAACATTCAAATAAGTTTACTCAAGCGAGGAATGAAGAAAAAGGCAAAAGAAAACAACGCCTGCTTGTTTAGTGCAGTTCGTTGAACTTTAAAAAGAAATAAGTATGGACAGATTGATGCGAGTTGTTCAACGAAGAAAAGACGATCACATTTCGACCACCAAAAATTATTTATATAAAAGGATTTCAGGGTTTCGGTAGTCAAATTTGGCGGGAAATCAAAGCAATCTTTGTTTATTACTGTTCATTCAACCGGAGCAGAAAATGCTGAAGTCAGTAGATTACCAAACATCAACTTCAGTTATTTTCATTACGAGGAATTGCATCAGAAGAAGGAAAATATTTTTTTTATTTAAATTTCAAAAAGTTTAAATCAATCTTTCTTTTAAGATTGCCTTTGTTTAAACTCGAAGCCCATTTTAAGGTTAAAAAAATTAAAAACACATTTATCCGTCTATTATGGTGCTTAATATTACTATTTTTTTTTTTATCAAAACGGGACACGTACTAATTTTTGGATAATATTATTTGTATTCAATAAAAAGCGTCATTCTTCATAGTTATTTAATTATTAATGAAAAAAACAGGCTTCAACAAGTGAAAATAAATAATTTAAATGTGGCAAAATATTTTTCGGTAAAATAAATTTCCTTGGGTATGTTTATTGTTGATTTCAAATATGAAAGAAATTCTAGGTAAGATTTCTTAACTTTTATTTTGGTAATTAACATAGTCTTAAGAAATGGAATCGCTCGTTTTTCGCTCGTTCGGAACTTATTCATAAAAGAAAATACTCTTCTAGCGTTAGTTCCTTTTTATTAAGAAATTATTACAGATGATTTCTCTCTTTATGAAAACAGGATATTTTGGGGTTCTGAAGCTACGCTTAGGGACAACGGGACAGGCTAGACTAAAAATGGATGATTGATCGCATCAATTATTATCTTTAACATTTAGGGATGTAAAAATCCTTAAAGACTCATTTTCTTCCTTCCTTTAAAAAAGAAAGACTGAAGGAAACAGTGTATTATTATTTTTAATATAATTTTTGCAATTTCATTAAAACTATCAAAATGTTTTGACCGTATTCTGACTATGTAAGATTTCATATTTTCCCTAAGGTTATACAAGAAAATAAAATATATAAGAGAACAAATCAATACAATAAACAGTATTCCATGTCTATAAAATTGTAACGAGTTCTCTTGCACATTTCTCTTTAACTAACCTCAGAGATTACTTTACTACAGTGTTTGATGTGAGAACCTCATCTTGTGAGAGAAACGTCATATGGAAATTGGAATTACTATATAAGAAATGTAATAAATAGATAGACGATAAGAGGATAAAAGAGATTCATAGAGATTCATTTAAGATAAAAGAATTAAAGAGATTCATAGGAACACTATTGTGGTTCGAACAGCGAGGAGATATACTTACTCGGTTCCCGTCACTAGAAGTGTACTGTACCAGTGATTTGAAGCCAACTGTTTTAAGAGTTACCCATCGCTATCATATTTAGTTTAAGTCGCATATAGCTAGCAACTCCACTTTATTAATATACTTCGATATAGATTATTCAAGAAAAAAAGGAGTTAAAGATATTTTCAACTGATTATAATTGCATCATTATGGCTCTTAACTACTATGATTACAATACATTATAAAATTACCAGTTTATTCCAAGTTCTAGAGTGGTCAATTGGCAAATGATTTTTTTGCGTATGATTCACTAATATTTTAATTGGAATTACCAGTCGAACAATAATAATAAACTGATGAATCGAAATTGAAAGACACAGTATGCTGAAAAAAATAAAAGGATTTTTTTTATCAAATTTGAATTTATTCAGAAGGCCACATTTCTTATTTCAAGGAAATTTTAGGTATTCTAAGACTATTAAGTTTCCCATATCAGATTTAGAATAATAACATACACACACATAAATATTACTATTCCAGATACTTGCAAAATTGTATTTCATATAAGTGGTCCTTTGTACAAGAAATATTGCAGACCATTGGTTTGATGTTTATTCCCTACTAATCTATAGTCCATTTCGAACTAGCTAATGCAATGTTAACCTTATGAAGTTTCTGATTGCCTTCTTTCACATACATATGATTGCATTTATTCAAATGCAATAAAGATTCCAACAGCCAACCAAGTTCCAAACAATTTGAATTAATGAACATTCTCCGTTCAATAATTCTAATTGGTGGGATTTAGTTTAGTTTAGTTCTTATTAACGTCACACCAGAAGCAACGCGAGGGCTATTAGCGACGGACCTCGTAATTTTGAGCCACGGTCAAGTGACGCCTAATTGGTGGGAATATGGTCTTAATTATTAAAGTATTGAATTATTTTATATAAGCGCTTGGTTGGATTATTGGTTTATAAGAAAATTACTAACGTGTTGGATTAAAGTATTTTTTTAAACAACTGGATTCTTTTATAAACTGCTTGGTAGGATTGTATTGTTAGTTTATAGGAAAATTACTAAAGTATTGGATAAAAGTGTTTTTAAAAATATTGGATTCTCTTATAAACAGTTGGGTTGGATTGTTGGTTTATAAGAAAATTGGGATTTATTTGGTTTTCCATGAAAAAATAACGAAATAATTCACGTACACTACTTAAACATTTTTTTTATGTATATGTGTTTATCATGTTTCATCTAAAATATTTAGATTATTGCAAAAAAATCATTTCAAAGCATTTGAAAAATTCATTTAGATGTATTGAAATATTGATTAGAAATTAAATATTTTTTTCCCTTTAAGTTATTAGGAAAATATAATTCAGAAAGTCTAAATCAAAGAATAATATATTTAGTCTTAAAATAGACTGAAATTCGAAAATAAGAATTAAATTCATTGTGCATGATTAAATAAATTAATAGTTCCTATAAAATAATTCCAAAATATATAAAACAGTTATCCTGATTAATTTAAAATAAATAACTGAAATTTGGTCTGTTTTATTATTAAATTGTCTTATTATGCCTTATTATTAAATTGTCTTATTATTAAATTGTCTTATTGGTCTGTCTTATTATCCATTAAAGTAATTCTAACATTCTCATTTCTGATGATTCACAAGAAGAAGAAAAAAAAAAAAAAATTAAAAAAACAAATAAATAAATAAAAGAAAATTCTGATGCTTGAAATATGTGAAAAACTTATTCAAGATAATTAAAATAAAATTATGTATGCAAAGGTTTTAAATAATTTCAAACAAAAAAAATTCAAAATTTAAATCTTGAAATGAAAAAAAAAAAAAAAAAAGAATTATAAGCTAATTATAATTTTAGGGAAATTAATTGGCTATGAAGTTGATCATGCGTGACAAAACAAAAGAAAGTATACGCTTTTACATCCAAAAGGAAATTGAACATTCAAAATCAATTTCCTTACAATAGTTACGCTTTCGCAAGAGAAACAAAAGATTACTCATTTTTATACTGGACAAAGCAGAATTAATGCTTCGATATCTGACGAAAGCTCTCGTTAGTCAAAGAACATATGTTTGAATACACAACGCCTTCTATTTCCATATAAAAACATCCTTTCGACCTTAAACCTTACCCTTCCGGTCTTAAAGAACATTGACGCACCGTTAAATGACGTCTTACGTATGCCTACACTCTGCAAGTAGGCCTAACCTGATTTCCTTAAGGCGGTGTGTGCGGGTAGGATTTGAATTGAATAGAGAGATACACGTGAACCGGGAGAGAGGTCAAGTTCTTGTAAATGGCCTCTTCATGCTTTTCTTTCTACAAAAGTTCTAGTTTGTATGAACTAAAAAGTCAAATTTAAAAGTACACAGTAAATTTTATTGTTTATAAATTAATATTATTATATATTGGTAGTAAGTAAATTTTAATAAATTTTTAAATTTCATTTATGGAAATTTGTGCTGGCCAAAATAAAAGGTAAAAGGAAATACTTTTCTTTCGTGGAAGGGTTTCGAAATTTAATTTATTGCTTAGTTACAAATTTTATAAATACAGTAAATGAGGGAAAAAAGAAAATAGAATTAGGTTAGGGAACGTAGTTAGTGCAAAGCTGCTCGCTTGGTATAAAAAGGTCAATAGAAGTAAATACGTATTATAGACGAGCAGTGCAACTGTAAAAAAAAAGTTGCTGATAAGGAATCAGCACTCTACTTCTATCACGATTTTATTCGTTAAGAATTTATTCCAATTGATTAATCTATATTGTATATCAAACAGTATTTTGACTAATTAAATGCATCATTTACTCGAACAGATCAGTTAGCACATGTTACAAAAGGCTTGGAACTTTTTAAAACGTTCTTTATAGAAAGTACAATACATAATATGAATATATAATACATATATTAACCAAATACCATATATATATATATATATATATATATATATGGTATCAGAGAAACTATACAATACATTCCTTTCATTACAAAAATTTTCTTCAAAACACTACATATTTACTTCTTTAACTCCAAAATATACATTTGGACAATTATTTTTTTTCAATTTCATTTAAAAAAAAACATTTTCATTATAATTTTCGACAAACAGTATCGCGAACGTTAAAGCAAATTTATTAAAGCTGAGGTTGATGATGGTTATTCACTAAAATGTTTTCCAACATGATACAATCTTTTATGTATCAATAATATTAGATTTCCTGGTAATAATAAATCCTAAACAAGAACAGCTGAACAAAATACAGCTGTAAAATTTTATTATAAGTGTGTCACTTATACCAAATAAAATGTCTGTGACCATATTGCGCTCTAAATAACTTTTCTATAGATTAGTTCCGTATTCCATTGCTAACAAGATAAAAAATAGAATCATAAAAAGAAGTAAAAATTAAAGCGATAAGTTTGAAACTTTTTTTTCATTAGTTTCTTTAAAAAATCAGTATTCTCTTCAAATTTCGGTACTTTTTACTGTATAAAATCAGGAATCTCTCAAGTCTATAGTCTTGACATATTTAAAATGAACTTGGATGAATCATTTTGACGATATGATAGAAAAAGAATATAAAAATATGTCCTATAAAAATTATTTCAGTAAATAACATTGTCAAACGATAAAATGAATTTTCAATACAGATAACTTTTTTTAAACATATATTACATCTCTGAATTCCATCGTTATAAACACACAATTAAACATTGTGGTCATTTTCATCATCTCAGAGACGAAATATTTTTAATTGCAAATATGTCATAACAATTTTCCGACTTTTTTGTGAATTAAATATTGTCAAAATATTTTGCAAATAATTTTGGTTCCTATAACAACTAAAAGCTAAACACGAGAGCTAGAAATTACTGTAGTAGACTTGTTGATCAGATATAATATAATAATAATTTTATGGCTAAGTCTCCTTTTCTACAATAATAATTAATGTATGTGTGTATGCGTTTCTTTTTAGAGATAATTTGTCAACTTAAATTAATCTTTGGATATCTTTAACTTAATCACAAAATTAAACAACTTAATCATATTTTATTATGATTGCTACCATGACAGTTTCAATATGTCCTAGATAAATGCATATGTTTATTATTTATTATTTACAAAATTTGTATTCCATGCAGTCTTTACAATTTTTTTCAAACAATAATTCTCATACAATTACTACATACTCTTGTTCTTTTTCTCCTGTGATCAGTTGCGAAGAAAATATTTCCTTTCGTTAAATTTTGAATGTGCATTGCTAATTGCATATTTGCTCATTTTGGTACATACCAAACTCATTGAAAATAATTTTTTTGTCATTTCCAAATCTCTAATTCTTATCATATTACTTATAAATAGGTCTGTACCAAAATTTATCGAGGTTAAATTTCTTATTACACCTCTAAACACTAGATCCATTGATCTGTAGGGTCTCATCAAAATTTCCAAAAAGGTTATGCTTCTTAATTTAAGAAAAGTAGGATAAATATTATTTTATATTTAACATATATTAACCCAAACGTTATCTAATCTAAATAATTAATACATGTTGCAATTTAAAAAATAAAGAATAATTTCATACTGAAGTGATTTAAATAGTTGAAAAGGAAGTCTTTCTATTCGAAGAATACTTTAGAAACCAGGAAAAATAATTTGTAGAATATAAATTTAATCACGGATATTTCAGCTTACTGTAATAATTTCATGTGCAAATTCAGGAAAATGTTAGAATAAAAGTTTCTTAAACTGTCACGTTAATCGCTTAACTGACAGGATTTCTAGAAAATTTATAAAATACCTTTTAAAATGTTGTGCATAAGATTTTCCTGCTGAACTCTTAAATTACATATTTTTCCTTAGAGAAAGCAGAAAAAATATATGTGTATCTATTTTGTACAGTCAGAAAGATTTTTCCGCATTAAAGAAATAAATTAGGCAGCTAAAATAAGCCAGCTTAAAAGCCGTTGTTTTTTAAATACTTGGATTGTTTTTTGAAACTTTAATCATCGAATAAGAAGTTAGAGAAATTAAAATTTATATTTATGATTATAATGCATGTAATAGATTCATTCATTTTTTTTACCCAGTCAGTATTCAAATATCCATTTAAGCAATTCATGGTACTTTTGGAACATGGTGGATTTTCTAAATATGACACTTTTAATTTTATAGGTTTTAATAGAAAATAATAGCATAAAACCTTTTTCACAGTTTTAGTAATTATTGTTTCTATGCAAATTATTACTTAGATAATATAAAATAGCAAGAATGAAGATATTGATAATTTCTTAAGCAATATGGCTATTAAATATTATAAGTTCTATAAAAATCTACTAGATTAGTTCGTTATTTATTATACTAATAAAATCCTTGGGAACTATGCAATTATTTGCAAACAAATTTATGCCTCTATGACTAATAAACATCTTGTTAATAATAATACTTTAATTAAATAAGATAAATTTCCCCAATAGAATTAAAGCTTTATCTAAGAAAATAAGTTATACTCTTAAAACTGTAAAAATTTCTCACATCTTTTTAACTCCTAAATTTCATAAAGTACTTATTAAATTTAGAATAGTGATTTATATATATATATATATATATATATATACAGAGAGAGAGAGATTTAATTATGTTCTTGTTCATTTAAAAAAATAAAATAAAATTAATAGTTTTATGTCTTACGAGAAATTTAAATTTTTTAATTAAACTTGAGTAAAAGAAATTGTATTTCTCATAACGATGAAAGAATCAACAAACTAAAGGAATGCCACAGGATGGATCAATTAATAAGAGTATTTATTTACATTTTCAAGAACAAAGTTTTATAGTTAACAATAAATTCACTTAGCTTAGATATATATATAATCTCATAATTGTTCAAAATAAATATTCAACCCAGATTATAAACCACATTTATCATTTTTACCCTTCTCATTTAAATCTTATTCAAAGTAATAAAAATTCTCATGAAACAAATTATTTGGTTATTAAATTAAAAGTTGTAGATAATAGGATCAGTAGTAATATATTTGACAAGAGAGATAAATTTTTTTTTCTATTAATAGAGTCCTTTTCTTTGCTAGTAATTAAAGCTCAATATTTTTAGAAATTTATTTATTTATATCCAATCTAATATTAAATCAGTTAATGTGTCTAAATTTTCAAAATAGTTTAAATAAATTCTTTCATCCTTATGTTAAAGCTGATTACCCAATTATTTTATTTAAAAAACTAATTTAAAGTATAAAAATTATAAACTAGATTAATTTTTTAAATTATAAAATAGAATATTTTTCTTCTTACGTTGTTTTTTGTAATTAATATCTATTTGGTTTTAGTGTTTAAATTTTTTTTTGTATTACATCTTTTTACATCCTTTTTTTAAAACCAAGTTCTAATCTTATTTTCGATGTTTTTAATAGAAAATATGATTCAGAGAGGTTGATACTATCTTTTTGCTAAATCGTTTGAATATTTGGTAGCACACTTAAGTCATGGATTAAAATGGAGGCATTGATTTTTTTTTAAAGATGAGTGAGTTTCATACTTATTTTATTTCTTAATTTTACTTACATTTTTTTTTATATATTAATTTTTGATGTTTTAGTTTTCTTTGAATTAAATTCAAAATAAAAATTTTCCTGTTACTTTTCCTTTGTTTATTCATTTTTTCCTTTTGTTGTATACAGCTAATAATAATGATTGAGATGGTTTGATAATTAAAACATTTTTAAGTAGAGTACCCCTATACTAATCTAGAGGCAGTATTATACAGCTTTATTTTCATTTTGCTCATTTTTAGAGGATTTTATTTATTAAATAATCCCTTGATGTTTTCTATGTATGTTCTTCTTCAAATTAAGTTTTTGCTTATATTTTAAATTTATATTTAAGATTTAATAATTAATAACTTTAAATTTTTTTCTGTACTTCCAAAAATATTTTCTTTAGCTATTTAACTATTCCTACTACTATATCTACTAATTAAGCTAATTAACTTATACTTTGATTCTCTCTCTAATGCATAGGGTGTTAACCTTAATTAGAATTTTTGTTTTCAGGTTATATATATATAACCTGAAAACAAAAAAATCTAAATTATACAATTATTAATATTAATAACATAATTTTTAAATGTATATAAATTCATAATAAATTATAAATTTTTGCAAATAAAAGCCTAAATTAAAATTTATAAATTTAAAACTATTAAATTGCAAATATTACAAAATAAAATTAAACATTTAGTAAAAAAGTCAAAAGAACAAAACATTGGAGTTGAAATAAAGCTTAAGTAAAAAATTCATTTAATGGCTAAAAATAGAATATTACATAATATTCAAGAATAATTTATATATATAATGACTGAGATATCTGGATAAAATTTTATTCTACGTAATCGATTCTTATGCGCATAATATTGTAAATTATATCTATTAATGTTGATTTATTTGGTTTTAAGAAGCCGTTGATATTGACATATATCGCTGTAAGGAGGAGATAGGAGTTCAATCTGCTTAACTCAAGAAGCGATGGTTCAAGGTCAAGAAGTGTTTGGAAAAACGTATAACTCTGGATAACAATTTTGAAGAGAAGTCTTAAGATTAATAATTAAAAAATAAATTTCTATCTCAATTATTTGTGAGGAAATAACTTAAACTTTGCGATTCTCCGGGATAACAATTAAAACTTTTCTATACTGCAGATTACTTCAATTTATGGCTACCTGAAACCAAACAAATCTCCAACAATAATCAATTAATATACATAATAAATTTTATACTGATATCTCGGTTATTTCTGAATAATAAATATAACTGTACTATATCCAGTCGTATTTACTATAATTAACATTTTTCTAATTTGAAATTAAGTACGTTTCTGGAATTTTGATTACTCTAGATCTTCAGTAATTACATTACCATTAATGATTAAGTAATTACTGAAAATGTGACTGTTGTATCAGTTAAAAACACTAGGTAAACCTAGTTTAAACACACTTTGCTCTTTCCAAAGTATGGAAAAGTATTTAAATTGTATTATCTCCCTTTTCGTTTTTCATTAATTCTTTGCTTTTTTTCTTCTTGAGAATAGCTATGTTTTCGAGTTGCTTTGAATTTATCTAGGTTTTACTTTTTAATTGATGGTTTATATATGTTTTGAATTAAAATTATATTATGCATGATTTGTATTTCAGTAAACTTATGGTTTTTTTTCATTATAATATTTGCAGGTTTTTGTTTTAGAATATTATCTATGAATATTATCTATATTTATCTATATTATTTAGAATATTATCTATATCTAGAATACTATCTATGTTTAGTTTTTGTTTTTTATAGGATATGGTTATTTTGATAATTTACTGATTGTTTCAATTAATTTTGTAATATTTGTATTTGGTTCTTAGTTTTAATAAATTTATTTAATTTGTTTCAAGAAGTTATAATCTGTAATTTAACATGACTTAGTAAAATTTAAAAATCTACCTAATCAACATTATGTATATATATATGAATGCGTATGTGTTATATACTAAACTTTATTTAATTAATTATAGGAATTAAAATAAATATATATTACACCATCCTAATTTAATCTGATTATTTTAATTAGTAACTTCACTGTTCTCTCTTCGTAATTTATTTAATTCTATAATCGATTACAACGGCTTCGATAGCTCGAGGTTATTATTGTAATTCCAAATCAAAAACTTAATTTTTTTTCTTTAGCCTTTCCAAAATGAGTGTAGAAAAGCTTGTTTTCATTTTGCCGGATGGATTGCATTATGACATCCTTCAAAGTATAATAAAACGATCAAAACGGAATATGAGGATATACCACATTTATCAAAACTCCAGATAATAAAGACGTGCCTTTCTTGGTCTGCTTAACAATAGCTTTTTTTCTCAATAAAGGTATTAACATTAAATAGAAATATGTGCAAACTGAGTTATATCTAATGAATACATTATGTATATATACATGTTATTTATATACAATATGATCGGAAATTGATACAGATTTTGTTTCCTTCTAAAAAAACCTCCTTTTGTTAGATGTAATGAAACCAGTAACAATACAATCTGCCATTAAATGCATGTATTCAACAAGACAATTAGCAAGAATTATTTTTTAATAATTTTATAATAATTAATTATCAATTTTAGAAAAAAGTCATTAGAGAAAAAATATTTAATATTTATTTCTAAAATATCTGCTTTCAGTGGATGCCACAACACATTCGTATGACAATAATGAATGTTAAATGAGCTGGACCGAGAAAAAAATTTAAAGGAAAGTACTAACACGAAGACTGGTTAGTTCTTTGGCACAATCTACGATGATCGTAAGTTCAATCGAAATTTTCGAGGTGAAGATAACAGAAAAAAAAAAAAAAAAAAAAAAAGGTTTACTTGTTCTTTGAAGCGCATTATATATCTACGGTTTTAAGTTGTGCCTTGATAAATGAAGTAGAAAAACATTAGCACTTCTAAAGTTCCAATTCTTCTAAAAAAGTAAGCGGAGTTTTTTTTTGGGGAAAAAAAGTGAGTATTTTATACATGATCTTTATTTATATAAATTTATGTTTATTTTAGCGAGAAAGTAAACAATACCATACGTTTGGAGAAAAAGAAGAAGAGGAGTGTAAGGATAAATATAGCTTTAAAAAAAAAGAAAAATTCCAGGAAACTGCTTTTTTAAAATCTCACCCTCAATTTGAGAGCATTTTTTCCTTCGGTAACCTTAAAGTATTGACCTTCTTAAGCTATTTTCTTCTCCTATTTCCTGTTTTCGAAATTTCGATAATGTATAAAGAAAAAGAATAAACGTTTAAAGAAACTTTTACATCATTAAATGCACATTATACAAGTACAAAGTATTTGAAGTTTAGTTGTGTAATTCCTTTAAGTCCAATCAAAATGAACAAGTGGTGCGTTACATATAACAAACAAAAAATGCAAACATATTTTTATATAAATACAGCAAGAATAAGAATATTTATGAAAAATTAATGTTAATAACAAACATATAAATATTAAACAGGAAGCAATTCTCCACGACCATTATTTCTCCAAAAAAATAATTCGTGATTATATATATATATATATATATGCCTGAGTATATTTTAACATATATATTCATAAATAAGAAGTTGAGAGTTGATGTATAAATTAAAATTTTAAAATGGGGAAATAAGATTCGAAGGTATATTAAAAATCAATTCATTTAAACAAAAGAACTCTCGTAGCAAAAAAATTTAGATTTCTACAAAACTGCTCCTTTTTTCACATTCAAAAAATTATACTTATCATAAAAAGATTGCTCAATAAATCGAATAAGCGTCCAAGATTCAAAAATATATTATTAATCACAAATGAAAAAAAATTGCCTTGAGAAGTGATTTGAATAATGTATATAATTTTTAAATCACAAAAGTCAATACGTTTAAAATAATTTGTTAATAAGCTGTACTTCGAAACGCATCATCAAGTTAAATCGGTGAAAATTAAACCACACTAGAATCTTATGACAACAAAGAAAAATAACATTTTTTTAAGAATAACTGCAAAGAAACAGAAAAACAATAGAAAGACAATTAGACTTTCAAATAAACCCTGTGAATTTCATCGACATTTCTAGCGGGTACCATCACTTAATCGGCGAAAATCCTGTATTATGTTGTCTTAAAAACTGCGGCGAGATCTTCTTTAATGCTTGAATGGTAGGAAAAAGTATTTGTTCTCAAATAAGGGTGAGAAACTTATCTGATGAGAAATAGAGCAGAACTTCCTTTCTTTTCCAAGTGGTAATTTTACTATGATTCAAATCATCGGGAGATTTCTTTTTCATCTTTCCCGGAAAATGCACCGATTTGGCCATTGTGATAACCTTCATTGGATGTAATCAACCGTTAATTATGAAAATCCCTCAAATTTCTCAGTGAGTTACAGCGACTCAGAAAAGATATAATTCAAATATTTTCCGTGTGAAAATATTAAGTAAAAAAAATCGATACAAGTGTAACATGCAAATAAAAACTCTCCTATATTTTTTTGAAAAAAGGAAGTTTCCTTTTACGATTAGTAGCGACAAAAAGAAACAGAATCCCACATTCCGAGAGATTCTGGATATAATGGCTCCTAAAACTGAATATACGCAACTCTCTTTCTTAAAAGCTTGAAAATATTCTGAAAATATCCATTTAATATTTATAGAATCTATAAAATACACATAAGGAAACTGCAGTAGGCTAAAAAAGAAAAATGGGAATTTGTTAACATTTTTTAATAACCTTAATTTTTCCTTTAAAATTATAGATTTCTAAGTCACAGAATTGAGTTTACATCTAGTATAATTCTTTAAAAAAATTTAAAACATAAATTAATATTTTGTTGCACATCCTTTTGCATTCAAAATTCCTTCCAAACGGTGTGCTTTGCTTTGAAAGGGTTTATGTGTTTGCGCAGATAATTTTGCCTATTTTTCTTCTCACTGCTTTTAAATGTTATTTGCTCCTAATGTTATGCTTTTGAACAGATTTTTTCTAAATGAGAACATTTTTTTTTTCAATTTTAATGAGTTTGAGATGGTGTATGAAGTTACCTTTTTTACAATTTTTCCACAACCTGAACTGAACAATTTTAGCTTTATGTTTTGGATCGTTATCTTGTTGAAATATTAAATGGGACTCTAAACCTAATTTCTAGACTCTTAAGTTTTAAATTATTTTCCAATATATCCACGTATTTCCTTTAAACCATGACATCGTCAATAAAAACTGATTTGCCCAACACTTTTTGAAGGTATACAAACTCAAACAAGATCCAAATCACCTCCGTGATTGACAGTGAGGATAATTGAGCATCATTTTCAAAAACATTGAATAAGTTTCTTAAAAGTTACATTTTTCTGAATATTACACGTTATTCTATAAATATTCAAGTTTTGAAATATGATTTTTAGCAAATGTGTGAACTTTACTTTTCTCTATTTGCTTTGAAATTGAAAGGTTTTCTTCTAGCACGTGACCAAAATAATTTGCTTATCGTAGCTCTCTTTGAATTGTTTCTGCAGATAAGTAAATGAGGCTATTTTTGCAGCGCTCACCTAAGGAATTTTTCTTCCTTTTTGAATGATATTTTTTCTTAGTCTAACAACACTTATTTTCCTCCTTTTCCCAATTTATTTGCAATTTGTCCAAATTTTTTACACTTTTGTATAATTTTTTTTTACTCTCTTCCGTAACTACGTGGAACTTTCTTTACTATATCACGCAGAAATTTGCCTATCTCAGACATTAGAATGACAATTTTCCCTACTTCAATATTAGTTACAGTTCTCGAACTCATTTCACATTTAATTTCCTAAGCAATTCATAAAGTCTGATTACTGCACACAATATAGCAAAATTTAATTTTATTAATTACTTAAGCCAACCAAGGTACGATTTTTTTATAATTATTATTAAATTACTCAATTAAATATAAGAATTAAGTAAACGATGAAATATCGAGAAATTGACAACAGTTAACTTTTCCGTTATTAAAATTAATGGAACAATAAATTATTAAATTGAATATATTTGAGCTAAATGTAATTAAAATTGAAGCAAACGATAAGAAATTGAAAAATGATCTGGAGTGCCAAAAGTGATCCAACTAAAACAATATCCCCTTGGGTGGCTAATAATGGTAATAGCCATTGTTATAGGGAAACCTGAAATTTAGAATGTTGACGTAAAAATATTTAATTAATAATTTATCAATACTTCATTTTTGTTTCTTAGTCTGATATATTTTGTACTACACATTTTATCGCTTCATTAAATGTTAAGTTGAAATGCGTATTTAATAACATTGTTTTCAGCCTTTTAGAAGGAGAGGTTATACTTAATTTTGGGAGGCACTATATATAGTTACGGTTCTGATAAAAAGAATTTTACAAAATTAAATTATCTTTACGATATTACAATTAAATATAAAAAAAAGCTTAACAGTGTTCAATCGTTCTAATTATTCGAATTAAAATTTTGAATTTGAACGCTTGTTTATAAATAAAAAAAATGTAATAAATACATCTTTTGGGAAGTTCCAAATGGATTATGTTAAATTCGAAAAATTGTTAAAAACTTATTTAAATTAATATAATAGTATATATATATATCGAAACAATAGCATGTATAAGGTGTTTTTAAAAGAAAGACTCAAGTAAAATATAAAATTCTGCAAAAAAGCACTTTTTATTGAAATGTTAAACATTTTGTGCATCCAAAAAAATTTTAATCAAATTCTCAAAATAAATGTACTATATTTTATTTTCGCAATAAATTTCCACGAAGCAGGTGATTTATTTTCTGTCTGGTAATCGATTTTACTAGTTGATTCGTGGAATAAAGAAAAAAGATTTAAAACCTTAGCGGTATTCGAACGTTAAGATCAAATAATTTTTTTTCGTTGCGACCAATAGGGATCTACATTTTTACGTCATTTGATTTATAGAAAGATAATAAAGTAAGAATTATGAAGTCACTATTGAGAATGAAGGCATTTCAGCAAGATTATCAGTTTTTCACATCGATGAAATTCGACTTCAAAGCTTGAACGACTTCATAATTTCTAACGAAACTTTAAAATAATCCTTAATATTTTATTGCATATATATATGAAAAAAATAACAAATAAAATTTTCAATTGTCCATAAAATAACCACAAAATGAGCAATGAATATTTTAAAAATTGGAAAATAAACCTTCATTAAAATAACTTCCAAAATTAAAACTATTAAAAATATTTATATATTACACATTAGATAATTTTACGAAAATAAATAAATAAATAGCTCTATTTTATTTTATCCCTTAAATTCTATAATCAACTTCTCAAATATTGCATTTATATCAATGAATAAAAAATGTGTCAAATAAATTTCTTTGCAAAACACTTAATTATTTTTAAAAGAATTATATATTTAAAACAATGAATGTTTAACGTTAACATTAACATGATTCTGTTTAAGAAAGAGCAATTTTTAAAAAAGTATATTTTTAAAAAATTTATATTACATATTTTAATTCCAATTATGATGTTAAATTAACGATTACAACAAATTTACTGAACGAAATTAATTTATATAGCTTATAAAAATTGTATGATTATTAAGAATTTTATATGAATAAGTTTTGAATTTTTTGTCAATTAAAAATACCATTTTCATATTACATGCACAAACCAGAATTATTAGAATATGGAATATTTTTTTAATAATCTCTTTCACAACAATTGAGTAGTTTTTTTAATTGTATACATTTCCTTCCTTTGATAGTAATTAAATCCTCATATAAATATTTTATCAAAAAATGTCTATACAGTTAATTGAACTATTACCAGTGATAATTTTAAAAAAATTATAACTCTCATAATATTATCATAATTTATTATTTTGATAATAATTATTTAAATGATCTCAATGCAAAAAAAGACATACAGATCAGAAAACTACTGTACGTATAAAATAAATATAAAAAAATAGGTAAATGAAAAATAAAACATGCATTAATTAAAATGAGGTTCCCATATCAGCTAAGTCAAGACTATATCTCTCCTAAACTTGTAAACATTTAACATGATTGGTTTGACTAACATCAACGAAAGATTCACAGACAAACACCTAGCTTAAAGACAATTAATTTTATTATTTGTTAAATTTTAATTATATTCACTTACAAAAAAAAATATCTTAACACATGTTTAAGCAAAAAATAATTTATGCATCCCGTTATCTTTATGTAACGCTGAAACTGAGGCAAAACTAGGATAAAATACCTGATAGTAGTGTTTTTATTTATTATTATTATACAAAATCTTAAACAAATTATCGTAAAAATAAATTGATAAATGCTTTTGAATAAATTTTTTTAAAAAAATGCGAAGAATTTCAGGTTTCTAGATTCTGAGGTCAGGAAGAACGGTAAAGAAGAAACACATCATTCACAAACGAGCATCCGCTTCTGATTCGAAAAAGTTCAAGTTCAAAACAAAACCGAAACTAGTAGTTCTTAATGAAAGTGGCAAACGTCAAAGTTCAACGTTTTTGCGAATCACAATCTGAATTAAATCAATTAAATTTAAAAAAAAAAACACAAAACAAAGCAATATCAACAACTTAAGAACTTTTACAAACCAGTTGCACGAGCTTTAGGATTCCAGGAACCGTTTTGAAGTACCACGGATTCAACTCCAAATTATCCGTTATTCCAGTCGATTCTGCTTTGGTCGTCACTTTCACACCAACAGAATGAGAAGTATCAGTTTTGCGAGTATTCGACGTTTGCACGCTGCTAGTTTCAGAAGGCGCCATCATTTTTTTTTTCGCACCACGTTTTACAAATATTTAGAATAGAATCATAGAATTACTACAAAATCGTTTGCAGTTTAAAGGGATACTGAGAGGAGTGGAGGTGTTCCTTCTTCTTCTCTCTTCATTCCGCAAACGAAACCTGTTCGCCTATGAATGCATGTATGAGTGCGTGTATGTGTGTTAGCACCTTAGAGCGAATGGCGTTCGGCGATGTGTGACCATGAATAGATTGTATGGAATGAAAGTAGTGTGTGTGTGTGTGTGGAGGGACGGGTGGGATATAAGTTAGAGTAAGGCGGGAGTATAGAATTTTTGTTGTGCAACTACCTACCTATTTGAGACGAACGTGGGCATGTACTTTTTCTTTCAGCGTAGGAGATATGATACGCAATCACGTTTTTTTTTAAGTATTGTTTTTTGGAAGGGCAGTATGGTAAAAAAAAAAAAAAAAAAAATTCGAATAAATAACAGATAGCGGATGATTACTTGGAATAAGATACCATCTGAGGAAGCATTTCGGACGTCTGCTTTTGATTTGCTTAATAGCATGTAAACAAAGAGTTTTCGTATCTTGAATGCTAAATATTCACCGCTGTTAAAGGTTATAAAGAAAACGTATGTTTTTTGTATGCATGAGAGTAAATTTTCTAAAAGATTTTCAATAAGTTCTGATGTTTTCGGTCTTTTTTATCATTTATGAATTATTGTTGTTGCTTGTTTTTACTAAACACGCCAGATATCAAATGACTGTTGTTTTTAAATTGTAAATGGGAGCTTAAATATATACAAATTAAATTTTTCAAGAAGATCTAAACGACTGTTAGAAAAAATAAAATATGCTTATTTAATCAATAGATTAAAATATATTCAAAGGAAATAGTGAAAAAATACAAGAAAAAATACAAAATCGAATCATAAGAATTAAGTAAGAATCTTTATTTTCCATCTTTCTCACAGAATTGACATAACTGAAAATTAAATTATCTTTGATAAATCGAAAATTATATTTTCAGATAAAATAATAATTTATTGCAAATTAATGTTTCCCCTTTATTTCTTTTCTTCATTTGTCTTTCATTATATACTAGTTTTTCGAACAGATGCATTTATAAATTGATAATATTGGACATCACTATGTGTACAAATTATCGACTCTCGTCAGTATATAACAGATTGACGTATTCATGCAAGAATATCAGAAAATGGAAGATAAATTTGAGGATTAATTAGTGGTGGAAAAAAAATTCAAAACCCTGGGATTGCCCTAACAATTCCTTTTTAGTTCAAATGAGAAAAATATTAAAAAAATGCCCACAATTGTTTTTTTTTTCCCCAAATAATTTTAAAAGAAAAAATGATCTTTAAAAAAAGGGGGGGAAATTACATGATAATTTGATACTTTTATAAATCCGTTAAGCAGTACCAGGATTTATACATAAATTTATAATGTCCGCGATGTATCAGTTAGAAATAACATTTCATCAAAATCAACTATCTAACTAGGTATGTAATAACCGTTTAACTTACCGATGAAACTCGTAATGCATATCATCATAAATAAATTATTTTGCTATTTATCAAATATAGAAGCTGATGTTCATGATACATGTATGGTATGTTAAAGCTCAAAATATTTTTCAAAATAACTATTATTTTAGTAAAACGTTCAGACCATGTAAGTAATAAATGTATATACTAATAATGCGATTGATTTATTCAAACTTCTCAAGAGGGAAAAAAAGAAACTCCTTTTTGCTCTCTTAAAATACCGCAATTCAAATCACTGAAATTCAGATTAATTTAATGTATTGGTTCCATCTTCACATCGATTTAGTTTAGGCTCTACAATTATCTGTGTAATCAGATGGTTGCAGAGGAGAAAATTAAAAGCCATCTGACATTCGTCCCCAGTTTCCATTGCTACAGATTACGTCATAGTTGAAGAGTATTCTGATTGATGAGGCTGCCAAACGACTTAAGGGGTAATTGTGACGAAACCAGGTAATAAATCCACACCTGAGAGGTCACCGAAGAACGTGCTTCAGATATGCCGACATTCTAAGGTATTTCTCCAGAGAAAATACTCAGATGACTAGGATTTGAGGGCTGAAAGTTCTCATAACCTACAGCTAAGCCTAATAGTAGTGTATGCCTCTGCTGAACCAGGTTGTTAAGTGCTTATTTTAGACATTTGAAGAAGATAGAAAAAAAAAAGGTTTCGTGTTAACTCTATATATGTATAATCGTTATTTAAATGTATTTCATGAGGTAAATGCAACATAATTTAACAGACTCGACTTCAATAATTTCAGGGCCAACAAAATTAACTCGTTGTCGTTTTATTGCAGCGTATTGTCAAGAATAAAAATTGTGGTTAGTAATTTTCCGACATTTCTTCCGGGAAATCCCAGGTGATCAGGGAATTCCGTTTCGGAAATTTAAAGGAAGCTTTATACTTTGTATACAGATGAATAATTTTTAAAACATATTTAAAACATTGTTTGTACATATGCATGCTTCTTATTCTAATTTTCTTATTTATTTTCAATTGAATTTTCCCAGGACAAGTGCAATTTTTTAAATAATAATTTTCCTTCAACAGATTAAAAGTTATTTATTTGCTTCATGTAATAACATTGTAACAATTTATAAATGAAACAAATTTCACAAAGATATTAAATTTCTGAAAATTTAACAGCTAATTAAATGAGATAGATAGGTTATATGTATACTTAATATTCCTATAAGTACAACAAAAAGGGAGGGTCTTTTAGATAGAACCAGTAAAAAACGTGCATTCGTTTTATGCGAAAAAGATTCATTTACTATTACAAAAATTTCAAAACTTAAAGCATTCAATAAAAATAGTAATTGCACGTTTGTAAGATATCGATCGGAAATTTCAACATACTTCAATTGTAATTAGAGTGGAAATGAGCTGACTTTTACTAAAAAAAAAATGACCTCACACTACAGTTAGTTGCATATATAAGTCAAGAGCACATTTAAAAATCTGTGTTTCCAAGCTTTTCCAAATTTATATTGATACAATTTTGGACATGGCCTTGAAGATTTTTTTTTTTTTTCGATATAAATGAAGAATTAAGCAACCTTTCGATTTCGCGTGCTTTCCAATTTCGCTGTCATCTTTTTGCTTCTTCGTCTTTTAGTATGGTTTACATTTTGACCTTGGTTCAGTAAGAAAAATTCATTCTTCAACGAGTTCAGTATCGTTATTTCAAGATTAACTGTAATCGTGAACTATCATCATCTCTTTAACAATCACGAATTAATAATAAAGAATTAATGAGTAATAAATGTATCACAGGGCTCTCTCTGTCTTTCTGCTTTATTCATTAAAAAATTAAGCAAGTAGTATATTATCAGATAAGGTCCTCATCCATTATTCTTTTTTTTTTTTTAATATTTATAAATATGTATTATGCTTAAATGTATAATGATAAAATATTGCTGATTTTTTTTCTTTTTAAACTTGGAATTTGCTAGACAGATTACATGTTTTTTTTTTTTTTTTTTTTAAAATCATAAGACCGATTTAATCAAACTTTTCTTGAGTGACGTGCTTGAATATAAAAAAAAAAATATATGATGAAAAATGTTTTTTTTTTCTGTTATGAACTTCAAATAAACTTCATTCATAGAAGTTTATTGCTGCGATGCATTTTCATGCTTTTTTTTTATTCAACTTTTTAAAAAATAGTGTTACAATTTTTGATATATTTTTTGGTGTCATCTTTTTAATTTTATGTATTAAATCATGGGGGAAAGCAATTTTAGTAGTCTGTTTTGTGGATTCGTCAACGGGTTTCAAATTAAAAAAATATTCACATTTTCCGAAATTGGAAAGACTTTCAATCTAGTAGAAAACATTTTTTTTTTGTCTTTTTATCCTTTTTGATGCATTTTATTACTAAAATAAATTCAATAAGTATTGGCAATATATTTTGGAATTCAAGGTCGATGGTAGAGGAAAGAACATCAATTGTATCATTATAATTGTCCAGAAATAAAAATTAATTTTTAATTAGAGAGAAAATTCAAAATCTTATCGACACTTTCCTAGTTTTTTTTTTTTTTTTTCACTCTTTCAGATGCATTTTTATTCAAATAAACACACTTGTATCAGAGAAATTAATTAGAAATTCTATAAGATTAGTATTTCTTTAAGATCTTTGGTAAAGAAAAACTTGTGTGTGTGAATTCTGTTTAAAAATGATCCAAAAATAAAAGTTTGTTTTGATATTATCTATTACTTTGAGATGAAAATTATTTTATTTGTAGAAGACTGGATGGAGTAAAGGCAAATAGATATTATTATCGAAGCCGTTAAAATAATATAATTTTACCTTTTACTAATAATGTTCCTACTTTAAGAAAATTTTGTTCCAAATTATGTTAAAGAATGTTGTCGTTTTATCAAAAAGTATTTGACATTTTTATTTTAAAATTTAACGGTAAAAGACATCTGTTAACATGTGCTCTTAGTAACTATCCCTTCCACCGTCACGTTCATTCAGGACGGATAAGTACAAACGCACGTGCACAATGATACAAATCAATGAATAAAAAATATTAGATACCTTCACAAATAGACGTAGACAGATTCATATGTGTTTTAGGGAAAAGGAGCATTCAGGAATATTCCTCTCTTGAAATAGCACGATTATATCTTTCAAACTATTTTACTTTATGATTTGGTTTGTTTAGTTTTCTTATAGGTTAAAAGCAACATCTAGATTTTTAAAAAAAATTTCATTGAAACAAATGTGAGTGAAAAAATATATTAATTTACATGATTAAAAATGATCAATATTATTCTTATTTGAATTAAGATAATACGGTACCTTAAAAATGACCAATATATCGAAAAAATGTAAAACCTTATTTAACTGTACGACTTGACAATATTTATATGTACAAAATTTCTTAGTTCCAGCTACATTATTTAGAGAGTTACTTAAATTTTCTTGAGCAGTGTATTAAATCATTTCAGTGACCTTCAAAACTTTAAGCTGCTTTTTCTCGGTTTTTTATTTTTCGTGACGGTCACGAAGGTAAAATGCTGAGGCCTTATTTTGTAATTAATACAAAGCTTTGATTTTTTTTCTGGTTGTTTTCTATAAAGGTTTAATAATTCTGTGCATGGAAAAAGGATTTAGATGAATAATTATTTCTTTCAAAAATTCAGGGAATTAGATATATCTGTTTTTACCGGCTTTTTTTTTAGTGTATGATAGGAAAAAAATAGTAAAAACTCTACAAAATTTACTAGTATAACATACTCAGAATTATAGAAAACACCTTTAAGAAATTGAGAAAAAGCTGTTTAAAAACATTGAGATTTGTGAGAAAGTAGTAGACATTTTTGAAAAATTGACATTTTTTTAAAAATTAAATTTTTAAATACTTGTTTATTTGAAAATGAAGTTTTTTTTCTTCTGAAATGCATACTTTATGTGTCTTCAATTATGGTTAATAAGATTTTTTTATATAAACAACTAATTTTAATGCTCACAGGACACTGCGTCTCCATAAAACATTTTAAGTATGTGTCTTCTTGTGGCTCTGAAATGTATAGATTAAAGATTTGTGTATTTTATTCAAAATGAGTATTTTTCTTCGAAATCGTAAGACTCCAAAAAAATTGTTTTGGAGCAAAAATTCAAATTTGTTATGAAAAATATCAGATAAAATATCCGGAGAAAAGTAATAAGTATAAAATGTTTCAAGTCTTAGTATCTTTAATGCTAGTTTAATTTTTATTAACGTCTCATTAGAAGCAACACGAGAGCTATTGGCGACGGAAATCGTAATTTTGAGGCACCGTCATGTGACGAGGATGACACCTGACCTGGTTACCCCTCTCCTAACTTCCACACCACTCCAACATCAGGACTTTGAGACCCGACAGATTTAACGTGCATCAGCCCCGGCTACACAGCAGGTCTTTCGCTGCCAAGGATCGAACTCGCGACTGAACGAAAACCACTAGGCTACCGTTGCCACATCAAAATTCGGTAGATTTCTCAGTAATTCTTTAGGAACTGGAGGTAATCTATTGAAAAAAATTTGGATTGATTTTTTTTAATAAAACTAAAATTCCCACCATTAGTAAATCCTTACGTAGGACTTCATTCCTAACGAACCAGGAAGCATTAACTGGTTTTCTGGAGAGAGTGAATGAATGTAGAGGTTTTGGGCGCAAGAGCCAGATGTGTCTATGCTGCGCCGGGTCTTTAATGGCCAAGGATCGAACCCGCGACTGAATGAAAACCGCCGGCCACGAATCCGAAACCATGACCACTAGGCTACCACGGCCACCTCTTAGATTGAAAAAACATGGTTTTAAGTGTTATAGTGGAATATACCAAAACACTGCCCTGAATACGTAAAGAATATTCTGGAAGATTTTAGAATATTAATGAAAAACAGAGGAATTAAAACTTTTAGATAGATTTTAATGTTGTCAGCACGGGGTACCGAACGCGGGAACTCTCGGTTTGTAGACGACGATCTTACCTCGGAGTCATCCGCGTTCGCAAACTTCGGGGTATTGTTCAATTTCTCTATTTTTCATGAAACGATTTAAATGCTTTTAAAAGTTTAAGAGATTAAAAACAAAGTTGTGGCTAAATTTATTTTGGAATTCCAGAAACCATTTTTTTTTTAAATTAAAATTCCCCGACCTCTTTTCATATACGTATTTCCAAGATGAAAAATGTTGAAACTTTTACTTCCTTGAAAAAAGATCGTAACAAATACAGCCGGATGCTCCCCCGTTGTTTAATTTGAGGATTACGGGGATTCTCAAGGCATTTTATTATTTTCTGCCTTTTCTCTTTCGCAATTACTTTCTCATGAGCATTATTCTCTTTCATTTCTATTCCAGTAAAAAAAAAAAGAAACTTAATTGGTCGTGTAACATGATTCACATGAGGCTTATGGTTTAATTACTTTTCTGTTAATTTATGTATGAGAATAAATTAGAATTTATTATCTTACCTCCTATTCATATCAAAGTTGGCGTTTCCCAAATCGTTAATCAAAAAGTAAAGTAATCAAAAACGGATAACGCAAAAGAAATACTATTCTTTTATTTTAAAAGAATATAAGAGCCAAAGTTCAGTCTAACTTTTTTTTCATTCTTTTTTACTGATTGAATCTTTAATTAAATTTTTTTTATAATTATCATCATATGTGTTAATTGATTAAAAATTTATGAAGCGTTTTTAAGTAGAGAAGAAAAATTAAAATAATTTATAGCTGTCCGTATCAGGTAATAGTCATAAATATATTAAACTTTTACACGTATCGCATAATAATAAATTTTTATGCTGATGTTAGAAAAAGTTTTTATAGTTATAATTATTTTAAACTTCACTAATTATCTTTATCTATAAATCATACAATTTTATTTTATGATGTAAAGATATCTATCGTTTTATACGTTATTTATTTTGTCGTATTAAGGGATCTCAGGTGTGTTAAGATTCATATTTTAGATGTTTTTTTGAAAAAATTATATGTTATTTGCGTTTTATGCTGAACAATTTGATGCCAATCATTCGATCATACTCAAAAAAACTTCAAATTTATTCAAACAATTGTACTATATGTTTTCCTAAAATTAGTAATTTAAATGGTCACGTCACGCCCACTATTTTTGATACCTACATGTATTTCAGTTCGTTCTGCTTAATAAGCCACATTAAATTTTTAAACATTGGAATGAATTAGTAAGAAATTTGACAAGATGAACAATCAAAATAAAACTATGTTTGTTAATCTCAGAATTTTGCCCTAAGTCGATTGGTTCCGGTGTTCAATTTTTAGATGGACGCTAAAGATGGATTATAAAACTTGTGGGTATCCTTCATTTAGTGACACCTCAGCTAGGTTGTAAGCTAAAAGATGGGGACATTTTCCATAATACATTCCTTCAACTCAGAATAAAAGAAAACCTGCTAAGAGCTGCCGTGTGTGTCACAAGAATAAAATTAGAAGAGAGACTCCGTGGCAGTGTAAACAATGTAGGATTCCTTTGTTTTAGTTTAGTTTAGTTTTTATTAACGTCGCACAAGAAGCAACACGACGGCTATTGGCGACGGACCTCGTAATTTTGAACCACGGTCAAGTGACGAAGACGACTCCTGAGCTAGCAACCCCCTCTCCTAACATCCACACCACACCAACGGGAGGACTTTGAGCTCTGTCAGATTTAACGTGCATCAGCCCTGGCTACACGGCGGGTCTTTGGTGGCCAAGGATCGAACCAGCGACTGAACGAAAACCGCCGGCCACGAATCCGAACCCATGACCAGTAGGCTACCGCGGCCCTTGGTGAAAACTGTGAATGCGATTTTACGCATGCATCAGTTATTCTTATTTGCAATAAAATTTACTTTCTTAATTAAAATTTACTTTCAGCCACTTTCTTTTTTTTAATTGCGCGCAGGATATTTCAAAAACTATTATACATAGGCACTTATACTTTTCTAGGTTTCGCAAGTATAATACATACTTTAAACTGTACCTAAATTTAGTGCCATATATATGTTTATTATTTTAAAAGTAAAAAAATATTTTTTTGAAATTTTTAAGAGTTTGAAATATTTTATTTTTTAAAAAATATTTTTAAAACCTTTATTTCATTTGTAACAGATATACACTAAGGAGGGTATATTTGAATTTATAAATCAACTTACTGCGAGTCATTAGAACCGTTTTTGTATAAAATATCTTGCTTGCAATGAATCCCACTAAAATTTCCTAAAAGAAAATTTTATTATTTTTAAGAGATCATAATAATAAAAAATAAGAAAAATATTTAAATTATTTTACATACTTTAGAAAAGTAATTTCCTTATAAAGCATCGAAACAGTAAAGTAAAAATATCGAAATAATTAATTTTAATTTCAAAGAATTATTGCGAGTTGAAAATTGTGTACGTTTTCAGCAGTCGAGATAAATCTAATACCCCCTGAGGCCCCTGAAGCATTGGTTATAGATTGAATATTCAGCTCCCAATCATTGGCTTCACACTTTAGGAGCTTGCAAAATATTATAAGTAAAAGCCGAAATGAATCAAATTAAAAACATAAAATATGCTTTCAATCTAATATATAAATTTGAACTTCAATTCGTTTGTTCTTTTTATAAATCCACACAACTGGTTTCCAAAGTTTTAGTATGCTATGTGGAAGAAGCCAGTAGCATATTCCCGAAAAAAAAAATAGTTTATTCAAATATATTTTTGGTGATATTTATCGAGCATGTTCCCCTCTCTGTTTTCTTCATTATAGATGCACATTATAATAATTTTTTTAAAAAAACAATTTGATTTTTTTGAATCGTAACAAATAACAAAATCACCTTCATTTTTGTTCCTGACCAAATCTAATATAAAAATGTTTAATTATAGTTTTTTTACTTCTTTATATAGTTCCTCACCCATTATCAAACCAACTCAAAAGGAATGTCTTAACGTCTCGAAAAAAAAAAGAAAAAAAAATGGGAGAAATATATATGTGTTTTATAAGAAAGTGGATTTATTCACTGAGGGAGCGATCTTTTAATTTTTTTCGATTTTCTTCCCTTTACTACGGAAGATTACAGCTGTACTACACATAGCTCTGGCGCATATTACGTCATACAAACACTCACACTCGACCAGGAGATATTTTACTTTTCTTTCGACATTTTATTTATCATGGTTAAATTTTAAAAAATCACTCGTGCAAAGAACAGTTGCTCCAACTAGTGGAACTATAAAAGTATGTCCCGCTGTAAACTCCAAGCAGACTATTGAAGGTAATGGGGCCACTTACACGCCCACCTCCTGCGGTCATTTATTAACGACAAATTTTCATTATGTTTTGGATTAAATATATGGCTAGAGAAAAAATAGAAATTTTTAATTACAAATTTATTATGCTTTACATCCATTATACTTAATACGATTTCTTATGATAAACAATATTTTCAGTACACATTAACATGCACTTGTAAAAAATAATAATAATCAGGAAGGAAGCCTTATTTTCATGTTTCGATTCCTCTTTGGACTGCTTTCTGCATACTTTCCTCTTATGTATTTTGATATTTCCTGGTTCTTCACTTGCTGCAACTTCCAGTTATTTTTATTATTATTATTATTATTACTTAATATTTCTGAAAAGTTTAGTCTGTTTCTATCCAAGATCCTTTAGGAAAGACATATTTTGCATAACTTGTTTTGATTATGTTTTAAAGAATAACATACATAAAAGCAACAGACGCATTTACAGAAGTCTCTTTCCCTCTTTCTTTCTCAAGCCAATTATATAGTACAATAAACTCACAAATTGTCTCCCAGTTTCCCTTTGCAAGTATACTTAACAGCTATTTTATCACTAGCATCTATTTCTCCTTTAATTTCATTATGATGTGAAATATTTGTGGTTTCTATTCTTTCTCATATTCTTTCTCTTTGGCCTCAGGGTACATAGTTGAAAATAGGATTATCGATTTATTCTTTTTTGGTGCTTATGAAAAACGAGTCTATCAAATTCAAAATTCAATAATTGTGTGAGTGTGTGTGTGTGTGTGTGTTTAAAGTATGACATCTATTTAACACTATTTGAACACTGACATTTCAAAATACTAAATTTATTTTTGTATGTATTTTTGTGCATATATTTGTAATATGAACCGATTAGACTAATTCAAGTAAAATGTTATTTTTTTTTTTAAAAAAAATATTATTTAAGAAAAAAGTAATGCAATAAGTCAGAAAAAGTAAAGACATTTATCTATTTGACAAATGCATGATACATAAGATGTTTAAATTTAAACCCATGGGAGCTATCACGAAATAAATTGTAGAAATAGATCGTTCAGACCCCTTGAGGATTCGAAGTTCAACATGAATTTTTATTTATAACGAACTTAATAAAATAAATACACTGGCAAACTTTTGTAATGGGAAGTAATGAAATTCCAAGTTCCCTTCTCTAATATGTAAATTTTTTTTTCTCTGAGAAATTTCTCAAAAACAATGTAACAGTTTGAGATTTTTGTGGTCATCTGCAAACTTGAGAGCCTGAGAATGCAGTTTGTCCTGGCTGTAGGGGAATCCGGCATAGATCTTGGGTATTCACGAATCTAAACATTCCCTAAAATAATTATTTGCTGGTAATTTGATCGATATCTGTTTGATGAACACCTTAATTGGACTTAGTACCTTTCGAAATCAAAAGTAGAAGATTTTGACAAACACACACACACACATTTTTCGATTCTTCATAAATCAACAATTTTTGCTCATTTCAATTTGAAACTTTGCCAGTTTGTATAATAAAGTGTATAATTTAAAATATTGGATCAAGTTTTGCTATTAAATTAATATATTTTCTTGTACAACATGAAATACGCGTGCAAAAATTTAAAAAATAAATTAGCTTACCTTACGTTACCCACAAGATAACATTTGAAAGATGAACAGTAGAACCATAATTCTTAAACTAAATTAAAGCTAAATAATGACCTTATTCTGTAAACTTCAAATTTTAAATTTATCTTTCATTTAAAAAAATTGAAAAATTAAAAATGTTATCAAGTTTGCATTTAGTAACTTTTTTTTCATGTATCGTGTTATAAAATAAAATCTAATCATCCTATTAACAAAATTGAGATTCACAGAATAAAGATCTACAAGTACAACACTCATGTAAAATTTTAAAGCTCTGCATGTAAAACATTTTTTTAATCCTGTGGGAAAGTGAGAAAATAACAAACTGAGAAAAAGAGGTTTGTTTACATTGCATTACATAGAACAAGCCACTTTAGACATTTACATTTTTTGTTGCACAGGGCGTGATAATTGTCGGATTTTGAAGCGGTTTGTTTTAAAATGTTCCTAATATTCCACACTATTTTTTGAAAGCAAATTTGAAAAATTGAATTTTTGAAGGTGCAAAGGTACTAAGTCCCCTTAAAAAGATAAACATAAAATGTAATGCTTTTTATTCAAATTATTACCTTATGTCTATGATTTAACACTGAAATAGATTATAAACTGAAATGTATGTACGTTTATAAAAACAGCTGTTTTGAGAAACAAAATATTTTTAAGAAGGGCTTTGAAAATGAGTTTGTTATGTGAGAAAAAGTGAAGAAACAATGAATCATGTGGAAAGTTTACATTGCTGAATAAACAGTAATTTACAAGTCACATTCTTGAGTGATATTTGTTTGAGAATGTAGCGTACATGTAGTTTACCAAAATGTTCACTTTACATTGAATATTTTTCTGCGTGTTTTGTTTGATTTAATCAGATTGTAGTCATACTGGATTTGCATAATCGATATTCGTTCATGGAATTAAGCATTCCGGAACGTCTCATACTTTTCCACGAATTTCTTACGTAAAAGAAATTCACCGATATTCAGGATTAGTTTTCTCTGAAAAATAAATTAATCCTGTTATAAATGAAAAAAATTTATCAAATTCTTCAACAACATTACGCAAAGTATTAGTAATTATTATTGGAATATATTATCTATAATAGAAAAATTAATGTGAATTGATTTTTCATAAAATAAATGTAAATATAGTGTATTATTAAAGTTATCGATTTAATTGAATTATTTACAAATAGACTGACTAATTGCATATTATTATTAGGTACGTTATGTTATTTATAATAAAAAAAATAATTGTCTTTTTTTTTTTTACCTGATATTGAAAATATGATGTTTCGTAAGTATTTAAAAACAAAATACTGTTACGGACAACTTTCAATGTTTTTAGCAAAAAAAAAAAATATTTATTCATATTTAAGATAATTAAGAAGCAAATGTGAATTAATTTTACTTTAAAAAATGACTCCCTTTTGAAATAAAAGTTGAGCATGAAATGGAGAAGATAGATTTTCGGCACACTTTTTTTTTTTATCATAAAGCTCGAGAAAAAAAAATTATTTCTTTAAAAGAAAAGGATATAAATCATAAATAAAATCAAGTAACAGATCACTGGATTAAGTATTCGTAATCAACTTAAATTATTTTAGCTCGGAAGCGAACCAAAAATGAAAAAATATGCAGCTGTCCAAGAGGTTGATCCTCCTTTATTTAACATGTTTTGTATCTTAATTTGTGAGTGTGTGAGTGATGATTAAGTACACTTGCAGAAGAACCAAATGTGGCTATGCCGAAAAAGTTGTAACTGTAACCTAAACGTTTGGAAAAATGGAAAGAAAAAAACAATTGGTTGACAAGAAGGAGAGTCGAAAATAAAGAAGGATCGTTAGGGTGTCCCGGGGGCGCGTCACCCATATTTACAAAGACAATAAATCCCATGGGAAAGAAAATTGTCACTAGGGTGCCTCAGAGTTATGATGCCCGTACTTACGAAAAGAAGGAAAGTCCCTGAGAATCTTCTAAATTTGGGATTGTATAATTATTATCAGTCTTATTTAAAAGCAACAAGAATATTGAAAGTACTTATTAATCATGCAATAAGCACCACGTCTATTTTCGATTCCAGAGTTTAACAATTTGTGTGTCATGTCGGAATATTTCACTCCATATTTGCATGAAATCAGACCAAGAATTATTATGATTTTTCAACCGTTTTACTGTTATTCGAAATTAAAAATTTACATTACTTACATACCTTAAAAAAATTTAAGTAAATAAAATACTTTAGAATTAAAACTTTCCTAGCAAAATTGTTTTTATTTTAGGTTTTACAATTGTATATATAATTTTATGTATATCAGATTTCTAATATTCATCTCGTTGATTTTTATTAATTATTTGAAATATTATAAATAAAAGTTTTTTAAAACCTATTCATTTTACACAATTTTCATAAACGTAAAAATTAATTTCGGATTTTAAAACTGCGGGGGATAACTCTTTGAGGTTTTAAAATGAGGTTAGGCGAGCAATTAAACACTTCCAAAATGAACTTTTCATTTTTATTTTCGCTGCTTTCAACACAATCTACACTAACACACACACTCAAAAAATAATTTACAACTATTATGTACAAGGAAAACTATTATTTATATGGTACTACTCCTTGTTATGCTGCTTTTACATCGAAGTACATGATTCAAGTCATTCAAGAGAATAATAGGGGATAAAAGCTTTTGTTGTTCTTTATTCCATAACTCCAAGCAATCAGTCAATCAAATATAATAATGTGATACGCGAGAGCAAAAGCGCCACCTTACATCGTGAGGCCCAAACAAGTACAAATTAAGAGAGAAAACTTATATAGTTTTCAATTTTTATACTCTTCTTTTCTTTTCTTTGGCTTTTATTCTAAATCTAGTTTATTCTGAAATATGTTTAAGAAATTCTAAGCGAAATGTAACTCTTGAAATATTAAAAATTGTTTAAAAGATACTTTTAAAAATTAATGATATAGATTTTAAAATAATTTACTATGCAATATATGTGAAGAATATTAAAAAGGGGGGGAGGATTGTAAAAAAACATATGGGAATATCGTAAAGTAATTATTACTAACCGAGATATACGGATAAAAAATATTCAGCACATTAATTGATTATGTCCATGATATTGCAAAATACAACTATTACAATTGATTTGTTTGTTTTCAGGAAACCGTAAATCGAAGTAGTGAGCAATGTAGAAAAGTTTTAATTATTAACCCTGAGCATCGTTAAGTTTTAATTGGTTCAAAAATAATCGAGATAGGAATTTAATTTTTAATTATTAATCTTAAAACATAGTTCACCACCATTGGTGGATCCGAGTGGCGGGTGAGGGAGGTACGTGCCCTCCTAATCCCCTAAATAATTTCCCTCACAGACAAAATAATGTATCTGAGCTAATCCTAACCAAATATAAAAGAATTTATTGTGTTGTTTTATTTCAAAGTATTTTGTATTGTGTCCGAGCACAACACCGAACTAACTTTCGTACTGTGAGTTTTTTAATTTTTAGCTCTCAATTTGAACTTTATTCCTGTGTTAATGTATAATTTATGTTTAGATAGATTAAGGACTATATAAATAATCATGAAGGATAAACGAAATAAACAAACATAATTAAATGTTGTAAATTTGAAAAGGTTGGCAAAAGCAATTGTGCCTTCACTTTCTATTTTCTCTTTGCCCCCCCCCCCACATCTTTTAGATTTATTCCGGATCCGCTATTCGTCACCATCCAAAAAGGCCGTCCCAACGTTTCTTGACTTTTCGATGGCCATCATTGTAGAGCTCAGCAGATGGAGCTCTAATCTTTCCCGTACAATGAATTATTTCAATCTTCGGTTTCCAGAAACAAAACAAATCAACAGTAATAGATGCAGTATATAGCATTATGTACACAAAAATCAATAAATATGCAGAATAAAGTTTATTCAGATAATATATCTCGGTAATTTCTTAGTAATAATTAGAACTTGATGATACCTCCTCCCCTTCCTCCGTATGTTGATGAGTCAGACTGCTTTTACAACGACTGTTTAAAGACCAATAAAATGAGAACGAAATGGTTATTGTAAATAATTCAAGTTCTCTACACAGAATATTGCTATGACGAAATATATTTCAATAAAAGCTGCCTTGCGGTGACTGTAAAAACCACAATATATAGAATATAAAATTGAACTCGTTTTAGAGTGAATCTACTGTATTACATTTCCTGTACATGATTTAACATCTAGAATTGCACTTATGAAAGTGCAACTCGACCTACTTTTACTATTCATAAAAGTCAGCAAACAATCTTTATTACATCATATCTTGTCTTTTGCCTGATAGGATTCCAAAACCAAATATCATTTATTTTAAAGGACAGAAACTTATCTTTTAAACAGACAAATCAACATACAAAAATAGTAATTAAATGTTTCCTAAAAATAAATAGTACAACAGGCACTCTTTAGATTTGATTTGATAGCTTAAAAACGTCGCTCTGAGAATCAAAACGAGGGCTATTGGCGAAGGACCTCGTAATTTTGAACCTTGGTGAAGTGATGAGGACGACATTTGTGCTGGCATCTCCCTTTTCAAACTTTCACATCGCGCCAACGGAAGGGCTTGGGACTTTGTCCATATTTGACGTGCATCAGCCTGACAACACGGGAGCCTAAGACTGGACAAAAAAACACCTGCCGTAAATCGCAACTGCGGCCACAAGCCCTCTTTAGAAGATAGTACGTTCGGGACTAAGGCAGCGTCGAATTAGTGATTTTGCTGTATTATTAAACGTCAATATTGTTGTGAAAAGTTAATCTTTCTAGATAAAAATTTAAATAATTAAAACACATATTTAATGAGTGAATGCACGTTCTGTGAATGGGAATACGGTATAAATATACGATAAATATATTTCGCTATTCTATAAACTACAAAATTAAATTTTAACATTAAACGCTGATTTCTTTCAATATTCTTCCATTGATCAAAAAAAAAAAAAAAAAAAAAAAAACGTTTAAAAAAAAAAAAAAAAAAAAAAAAAAACCGTTGTACCAAAGAAAAATTAATGCAATACAATTATATTCAAAACGAGTTGGGATAAGTAACTCTATGGTAAGAAAAAGTACATGCATTTCAGTTCCAAAAAAAATTTCTGATATCACGTTGCCTTCATGATTTTGATTTCTGTCAAAAAGTCATTGCGAATTATGGATAAATTTATGAATTCTGTACAGTTTTTATTCAAACGGAAATATAACCGACTAGAAAGCAAGGAATACTGTACTGAAATGAAAACTGGTAGTTACATTAAACAGTAGGCAAAAATGAGAATAGCACTGTCTTGGGATGGGGTCAAGGTCAACAAACACCCCGAATCAACGCGAAAAAATCCGAAAGCGAGTGGCTTCATCTATGCTGGATTCATAGATTGTGCCAAACCATCAAATGCTGGATTGAAGATCCCTCACTGTATTAATATATTTATTGTATTGTCCAGTCTAGGATTCTACAGTTTAACCAAATCAAAATAACTACATCTAGAGAATATGTATCATAAAATGTAAACAAAAAGAAAGACAAATATATAAGGTGCATTTCTGGTCTCAACTCAATCCATCATTACAGGTTTTTTAGTAATTCAATTTGCAGGTTTAACCACTTTGCTCTAACGAATTTTCTGTGATTTTCCTCGCTATATTTCTATGAGGTAGATTTGGTGAAATTTTGAATATAACAACATTAATGAGTTTTTTTCCTGAGGAGGGATCATGTATTTTTTTTCTACTTCGACACTCGGTTCTTATAGGAAGACCATATTTACAACAGATACCGAAGCCCTGGTCAATATTAAAAATAGATATTATGCCAGTTATTTGCCATTTTGTATAAACGTCTAAGCTGTTTGTGTAAGCATTGTGAATTAATTACGTTAATTAAAGAAGTCCTGTCTTATATCTCTTGTAATACTTTTTCAATCAAAAAATATGCAATCAAATTAATAAGGTTTTATTAATATCTTTTTAAAAATTTTACCCCTTAAACATGCGCCAAAATACAAACCTAAATAAATATTTATTCTATTTTACTTTCAGGAAGATTGAAAATGAAGAATGAAAACAAACGAAACAGCTGTAAATTCTTAAGCTTTGAAAAGCGATCCTGAACTATCCAGTTAACTTTATGACACAACTGATGGCTCCCAAACACGAGAAAGACATTTAACAAAAGTCAATCGATTACGATTTTCTACAACAGTTTGCAGCATCGATAAAGAAAAAAAAAATAGGAGAGGAAATTGTGTCATGAGTTCTACTGACCTTGTCACAGGTAATAATATATTGAATTTGATATATGATAAACATAAAAAAAAACATAAAGAAATATATAACTCGAATCCTGACGAATGTTGTGGGAAACGTCTTTTTTCAATGTAAGAAATATAGTAGCGACGTTTTATACGTTATATCGGTTAGAAAAATTCTATATTTTTACGAATATATTGAAATTTAATTTATGGATTGATATGAAATGTTTTGAAATATTTATGAGGTATTTCTATGCTTAGAAATATTTTTCCATTTTAAGATGTTCGGAGAAACTCAGAGTGAATTTTTTTTCCGTCAAGTTTATGTCTCGTTTATATGAAAAATAATAACTTCCACACTTTTTATTAAGTGTAAAAGGGAAAACATTTCGCAATCGGACATTTTCGATACATCATTTTAAATATCTCAACGATAAACCTGAAAATTGAATACCATTGTTTAAATTTTTATGTAAACAAAAAATGTAACTGAAAATTCGAGATTTTATTTTAAGCTAAACAGTTATATTTGATCTAGATCACATTAACTATTTTCCTGCTCGATAAATAAATCAAAGCATTCGTTAAACTTTCATTTCAAAAATAGCATTTTTTCAGCCTTTTTTTTATTAATAAAACCTGTCCACGATCTTCCTAGAAACATCATTTACATTAATTGATTCCGTAATATGCGGAAATAAAATGACCTTCGAAGTAAAGAAGGTCAAAAAAATAATTATATAGAGTTATAAATATGTATAGGTAACAATTTAGATGCCGTAACTATAGCTTTGAAACGCAGCACGAAAAAAAAAAAATAGGGTGCTGTTCTTAAGTTATTTCTTAAACATTGTGATTTTTAAAAGATATTAATTTAAAAAAGCTGGGCTATTTATTCTTATCAAAAAAAAAATTGAGTTTAATATTTTATGAGTTTTTGTTTATAAATACTTAAAAAGATTTTAATGACTCGTTTATTGAAGATTTTGGGTATTTATGTATGAAAATTTTCTAAAAATAAGTAACTGAAGTATTATTTGTACGAAGGAGAATTTATATGTATATAATTTATTACAAATTTATGATCGCTATAGTAATATTTGCTAGTTGACTGATTGGTCTTCTGGGATATAGAGCAACAAAGGCTATTATTCTTTATACCTGCCGGTGTTGTTTCCTTTGTGGGTTCGAGTCCTAATGCCACTGAAGACCCTCCATGTAGCGGGTCTGATACACGTTACATCTTTCGAAGTCCCAAATCCTCTTCTTGGTACGGGGTAGAATTTTTGGAGAGGGAGATCCCAGCTCAAGTGCAGTCCACATCAATTGACCGAGGTTCAAAATTGCGGGGTCTGTCACCAATAGCCCTCGAAGAACGACGTTAATACAAGAATCTATCAATCAAAAAAACTTCAATATCTGCTTAAGATGATTGACTATCATAAGCACTCAATGTTTATACGCGATTCATTAATTGACTGATTACTAACGTCACTCATAGGGAATATGAGGGCTATTGGCGAGCACGAAAAAACCCGATAGAATATTAAGAGTTGGTATACAAAATCGAAAGCTGTTTTTCTTAAATGGTTTTTACCGTTTTGTAACTTAGCAAACCAAAAGGCAATTATAATTTTATGACAATAAATGTACTAAATCAGCTTAGAAACCTACAAATACGCATTTATGAAATATATTTCGCAGGAATTTACAAGATTAAGGAAAATGGCAATTGTTTGTTACGTAAGTAAAATCCTGTCGACCATGAAAGTTACCACAATTTTCCTCTAATTTCTAATTCATTTACGCTAATCCAATCATTATTTGGTAATACTTTTCAGGTTTGGTGAAAACTGTGTTTAGTTTAGTTTTTATTAACGTCGAACTAGAAGCAACACGAAGGCTATTGGCAACGGACCTCGTAATTTTGAACTACGGTCAAGTGACGAGGACGACACCTGAGCTGGCACCCCCTTTCTTAACATCCGCACCACGCCAAAGGGAGGACTTTGGGCCCCGAACAGATTTAACGTGCATCAGCTCCGGCTACACGGCGGGTCTTTGGCGGCCAAGGATCGAACCCACGACTGAACGAAAACCGCCGGCCGCGAGTCCACGACCTTGACCACTAGGCTACCGCGGCCCTTGGTGAAAACTGTGAATGCGAATTTACACATGCATCAGTTATTCTTATTTGCAATAAAATTTAAAAGAAATCTACGTTGTTGAGTTTTCGATTTGCATTATTCAACCGATTATTTGCATGTCAATTCGATTATTTGCATGTCAATTCGATTATTTGTACGTCAATTTCGATTATTTGTATGTCAATTTCGATTATTTGTATGTCGATTTCGACTACAGAATTGCTGATTTTTAAAGGTATTAAGAAAATGGTAATTTTAAAATATTATTTGTATGAATTATAAACTTGTGTGATTATAACATCATACTGAAATTTGATTTATTTATATTAGATCCATAGTTACCTTCAAACAACGGGCAATCTTTGTATGCATCAATTCCATATAATCTTCAATCATTTTGTTTCCGGTTGAATAAAGAATCAGGTGTGGGGTGGAAAGTAAGGTGTCAGTTCGCGTGTCGACCTTGTCAACTGTTCATAGTTCAGAATTACGATGCGTGATGGCTTTGAAGAGAGTCATTGGTTTTTAAGCCGAAATATGTAGCAGGAAATGCATTCAAAAAAAAAAAAAAACCTTTGATCTTTATCTTTTTTTGGAACTCGACTAAAGTTATCTTTTTATTTATTTATTTATTGCCAGTCAGAATTTGAGATACGAACCTACTTAGTCACAAACACTACTTCACTCAAATTCCTGAGTCTTATTCTTCATTTATTTCACATATTTACCTCACCACAAAAGTACTTTTGTCGAGCTGAATTTATTACGAGATCGGCCGCCAAAGCCTTCGTGTTGCTTCTAGTGCGACGTTAACAAAACAAAACCAAATCGTATTGAATTTAAATTTTAAGATGTTTTTTTTCCTCGTATGTACAGTTGTTTAATTCTTATATTAGTATAACCGTGAATCAATGGAAGATGTCTAAGAAGATGAGACGAGAAAATGAAAAGAGGTGAGAGATCAATGGAATTAAAGCGTGAGGTAACGAACACGAACCAAGTTGAATAATAATAGGCTTGTCAATACTCAAGTACAGTTGTATTATATCTACGACATGTTCTATTCGAAACGAGCTATAACTCCAGCTAAGAGCATTTCAGAGTTATGCAATTATGTTCATAAAAAGATGCAGAATCTTCTGCTTTTGAGGATGAAAACGAAGCAACTCGCTGGAGACGCTGTGACAGAGACTATAATTTCCGAAAACCATTTATCTAGATTTTCTGCAGTAAATTTCAGGTACTTCAGGACAAGAAGCTACTCTACCGATTGGCAGTATCTCGGAAAAATTTCTGAAATATTACCTTTCTTCACTACGTTGTCAGATATGGTGAGGAGCATGGAATGACTTTGGGACCAGGAATGAATGAATCTCGTTATAATTAATTTCAGTTGGGAAAACTGATTTGAAATAAGAGCATTTAGACTGTCGAGAACGATCATGGAATGAATTAAGCTCAAAATTCAAGTTACCATTGTATGTATCTATCTAATAATACAAAAAATATTTGAAGTTCTTTATTAAGCTAATAATTTGATTGTTTCAATGAATGGCTTTCTTAAACGAGCAACAATGCTCAAACAGACTGAAGACGACTAGTTGCATAATTTCAAAATACAGTAGTATTATTAAAGCTGGGGTTTCTGAGGAAACCGGAGCCGTTTTCTGGCGGCCACATTGTAGTGGATGACGATACTAAAATGTTGTCTATATAAACCAGACGAAGTGGTTTCCTTCAGAGTTTTGAAGGCGAGGAGAACATAAATAAACGGGTAAGTTGTGGTTTCCTAGAAAAGACTAGATTAGGAAGATTAATGACGTAATCCACCGCAATATTGCGGTTGTCATATAACGGCTCCACTTCCCTAGGAAACTATAACTTAAGAGCAACGTACCTCACTTCCTCACCTTGTTAGCAAGTTTGATTTTTTTTGCAGCCGTATCCATAATTCAACAAGATTATCAACGGTGGAATTGGGACCAAACTTTCTATTCAACACGATCACTTTTGATCGAAAAAACTTCCGATCCTGACCATCAGATTACAGCAGCTCTAGCAGCCAAAGAACTATTATTTTTGAATTTTACATAGCTGGGAATGAAAAGTTTTCTTTGAAGAATAATTTAAACACAATACAAAATATATTAATAAAAATTACAGATACTTAAAAAAGGAACGATTTTTTATTGCGAATGTACACCTATTTTTCGTTGATATAAAATTTTTATTCAACAACTAATGAGAGAGTTCATAAGCCTCATTTTTAATAAAACTGATTATGTCAAAGTGTGAATTACTAATTATGTTCCACTTTGTAAAGATAATATCTTGTTCTTTTTCTAAGGACTGGTCTCATGTTTAAATTTTCCTTCATATATCAAACTCCATTTTGTTGTAAGCGTTATCTAAATTATGGTATAAAAAGAATAAAAGTAAGTAATGGTGTTTATTAAGTACTTAAAAATGTTTTGCATTGCAAGTAACTTATCAGTGCACATCGCTATGGAAAACCAATATCTCTCTGGCAAGTTTAATTTTTGCAAATTTTTATATACTGGCATTGAGAAATAAAAATGTACTAGAATTTTTAAGACATCCAAATTTATTCATGACTATTTTGTGACTCCTTCGTAATGTATTATGTTCTAATAAACTATTTGTTCTGAAGAACTCTGAGTATGATTCTTAAGTATTTGTGTATAAAAGAATATAAAACACCTAGAAAGCAATCCGATGAAACATCAGTATGACTTGATGATTATTTTACTATATTTCGATTCCATTTAAGTGAAATATGATAAAATTAAAGACAATAGAAATATTATTGTCTTAAAAATATTTTCTTAAAAAGTTTATTTTAATAGACATATCTATTCGATTATGACAATAAAGTCTGTTTTTTTTTTTTTTAATTTCATAAATAATATTTAGAATATTTTTGCCCAAAAATACGGCTTGATGTTGGTTGAGAATTGAGAAAAGCATCCTTTGAAAATATGATAAACATTCCCATTAGAAAAACATCAAAGCATTCTTCTTAAGCAATGACTTTAACCCACTCTCGAGAGCAATGACCTCTCCTGATGGATTCAAAAGTGTTGACAAAAGAAAATGGTTACGGTTATGTGTTAATCGTAGTGGTGTGTACCCAATAGCTTCATTGTAAAAATAATGCAAATTATCTCGCTTTTGAGGCAGTTAACACACATTTATTCGTCCTCTTATCTTTTTGAAGACGAGACCTAGAAGTGCCTGTTTTTCAAGAAAGAAGTTTCAGTGTTTACCAAAACGATTCTTTGTTGACTAAACAACATTTTATACAGCTTAACGAAAAGTCTTAAATTAAAAAAAAAAAAAAAACAGTTTCAATAGTACTATAATTGATTAAAAAAATGTGAATCTTATTAAATTCTGAAAGGATTACAACTTAAATATTTTAAAACGTTTTTATGTATTTCACTTGGTGCGTGTGTCATCAAATTTTCGATCGTTAATTTAACCAACTTCCCATCAAGCTAGAGCCCTGAAACTTTGGGAATCGTTCTTACTCGCCTAACAATGCAATATTTAGACGTTTGCAACAAGTTTTAACTAATATTTTCTTTAATAATGCAGTTTAGCCCAACCACTTGGTGATTTTTTTTTTTTTTTTTTTGGCTGAACGTTAAGTCCGTAAAACGGACCAGGGTATCCTCATTTGGCAAAATACCGCCAAATAATTCTTGTCACCAAGGGTGGTTGGGTTAAACTGCATTCCAGCCATTTAATTTACCGGATTAATTAATTTTAGTTAGTTTTAACGTTTTTATGTATTTTACTTGGTGTGTGTCTGTCTCTGTGTGTATCAGTATGTCATCAAATTTTCTATCATTAATTGAACTAACTTCCCATCAAGCTAGAGCTCTGAAATTTTGGTAACCGTTCTTACTCGTCTAACAATGCAATATTAAGATATTTGCGACCAGTTTTATCTATATTATTTCAATAATTTTCTTAAATAAACTTTGTCACCATATAAAAACGTTGGTTTTTATCTCGAATTATTTCCCAATGAAATTATTTTTATGTTGTTTTATTGATGCATAAAGTTCAATTAATACGGTCCAAAACTCGAAGTACCTTTGCAGACAAAAAAAAATAAAATAAAAAGAAGAATGCGCTATATTTACGTAATTTGCGTGAATTTAACTAATGAAGAGTGGTCCTGAACTTTACCCATAATTTTTGCTGTTGCAACTACATTAGCTATTCTATCCAATCATAAAGAAGTACAACAAAATAAAGAGTAATTTAATACAAGCGGAGACGAATGACCTGCTGCTCAATCTCAGGAAACAATCTCTCTACTCTAATCAAACATTCACATTCAAATCAAGTTCAAGTTAACGTTAGTGCACCTGTGGACTATTTGGAACATTTCTTTCCAAAAAATGTTGACTGTTATCAACGATTGGCTGCAACAATTCATCATTTGTCGATGTCTGTCGTGGAGCAATGACCCCGAAAATCACTAGAGCTCTAAGTAACTTTCGAGAATTTCGATTCATTCTAAAGAAATTTGACTCGAAAAGTGGTCTTTTCCCCTCTGTTAAACTATTGATCTTCTTAAATAACGTGATATTTTTCTGTGTATTGAAACCCTATTTTCTATAACAAAATTTTTCCAGGATAATACTTTGTAACAGTTTTCAATGCTACACCCTTAATATTTCGAACAGTAAGAAAGAGAAAGGTTCAAAAAGTACACGAGTTAGGAATGGAAAATTGAGTATTGTAATCAAATGTAGTACGGTTCATCGTCGTTTTTTCTTTTTCAAAGAAATCCACGAATATGACGCCCGTAATCTCCCAAAACATCGTCACCATAATTTTTCCGTCCAAAGAGACCAACTTTGCCTTCTTTAGAGTAGATTCAACGGAAGAAGCCGATTGTTTCGATAGTTGCTTGGTTTCAGGAGTATAATGAGAAATCCAGATCTCGGTGACAACTCGAGCCAAAATGGCGACGACTTCACACAGCAGAAATCAAATCTAATTAACTAAAGTAGCGAAATTCAATTTTAAAGATTGGAACTTTCAAAATTTAAACATTTGTTTACGCATTGGCTTGTTTTTTTAAAAGTAGCTGTCTTGTTATTTATTGTTCATAAATTATGTATATATTCATTTCATAATTGTATTTATATGTTATATATCTGGATACTTCTTGGCGTAATTAGGGATCGCGACTACTCTCTTAACACTTAGCGCTGCGTTAAGTTCGCATTTTGTATTGTTCTGTCTCTTGACTAGATCACGTCGTTCATTACTTGCTTGTGTATTATGTGATAGATGTGATGCATTTTACACTGTTTATTAATGTAATGTACAAATGGCAATGATGTACTACGTAATCCATTTCAGGGTGCCAGGCCCTGATTATTTCAACTTTAAAGAGGATCGTATACCATTTCCTGGGGAGACCATGGAAAGAAGATTAGAAAACTTTGTTAAATAAAGTTTTTGTTAAAAAAATAAGATAGTATATCCTGTAGATGCTCTTTGGAATTCGCCTTAGATTAGCTATTTAGTAATGATTTGAGTGACTTAAATTTGGGCAGTTTCTGCAAAAGATTTCAAGATAGCATTTAGTTATTTAGGCCTTTAAATTCAATAATAATTTCACATTGGGTTATTGTACCCCCCGATAAATCACCTTTCATTTCTGGGGAGGGATTGTGACGTTGGGCTATTCGCTATTTTCTCTTCACTAACTTTGGGAACTTTAATTAAGATTGATTGCACGAAATAACAGTTTCTTCCCAACCAAAATTGAAACGTGATTATTCTAATTAGAGGCGGCAAGAAGAAATAAAGTGAAGTGAGATAGATAGGAGAGTATATGAGCAAAGGGAAATTTTGGGGATAGGGATCGAGTGGCACTAGCGTTGAGTATATGCCTTACAGGCGGTAGACGATATCAATAGTTGCTAGGGGTGTTAGTGATCGTAGAATCAAGAAATCAAGTCAACCTCAACTGGGAAGAAATCAAGTCAACCTCAACTGGGGAGATTTTGACAAGACACTATTAATTCGGTATTAGTTGAATGAGTGAATCTATCTAGGGTGTTTTCCAGGAGAGCACGTATCCATCAAACATTATACTGCAAGGCTATTGAAGAAATAGTTGAGTGAGACTTATCTATCTTTGTAGGTTAGTGACTTTTAGTGTTAGTTATATTTGATTGAGTTATGGCACAAGAGTCGGGTAGAAGCCATTCGCCAGAAGGTTCCCGTCTACCAGCCATTTCGATTTCAGGAACGTAACGTTAATCAAATGGAATTTCTACTACGATCCTCAAATCTATACTATTTTATCTATTTGAATGCAAAAAACGTGTATTCCTAAGAGCAAAAAATAATTAAGGTTTTAGCTTAACCGTATTTTCCCTTCGATTTTTAAAAAATATTTTCCCGCTATGTTAATCATTTGTTATTTTTCAGGTTCTTAAAAATATTTTAAAGCATCGTTAAAAATCAGAGGGTAAGTTTAATTCTATAGAAAACTTCATTATTTTTTGTCCTTTCAAATGTACTTTTTTGCATTAAAATAGATAAAAAAAAAAGATATAAAGTTGTATGCAAAGTTTTGCAAAGAACAGATTTAGCCACCCAAGGTGCGTTTTTTTAATAATTATTATTATTAAATTACTCAATTAAATATAAGTATTAAAGTAAACAATGAATTATCAAAAAATGAACAATAATAAACTTTTCCGATATAAAAATTAAAGAAAACGATAAATTAGTAAATTGAATATATTTAGGCTAAATGTAATGTAATTAAAATTGAAGCAAACGATAAAAAATTGAAAAGTGATCAAAATTAAATAATAGCCTCTTGAGTGGCTAATAGTTACTATTGTTAATATTTAAGATTTGAGGACCGTAATTGAAATTCCACAGGATTAATAAAACTTTCACGAAATCAGAATGACTGGTAGTCGACAGCCTTAAGCAAGGTAGCTCCCATTTTCCTAACTTTTTTATAGTAATATTTATACTCCGTGGTATTTTAAATTTACGAACATTTTCGAACATGCATATAACAAAAATAATTATTCTTAACAAACATAAACTTCTGTGTCGTTCTTGTGTTGAAAAAAATCTGGCAAAATATAATTTACTGCAGTGAATTCTTATTATTTAAATATTTTATTCGAAGATTAATTTAAGAAATAATATAATATTTCAACAACTGAAAAGTTTTTGATACTTATGAATTAAATTAAAAAAGGAAAAAGTCCGTTCTTATATTACAAGTCATTTGTACAACAAAAATAAAATAAGAATTTATTAAATGATTTTGTAGAAAATTTTAATTCCCTTTTTGTAAAATGACCTGCTTAGTTCAAGCAATACATATTTATATATAACTAAAATTTTCACAATATCAGATGAAAGTGTTACTTCTTTTATAGTATTTAAAGTTAAGAAGAAAAAATACAGAATATTTGATATTAAGAGTGTAATATAGAGCGAGTTCAGGCATTTCGCTAACCTAAATTGCATAAAAAAAAAAAATGAAATTGAATGGAAAAAGAAACTTAAAAAAAGAAAAAAAAAACTTTTAAAAAAGTATGTAATGCCAGTTCAAGGTGCAAGGAAAAATTTTAGGTTTGTTTTTCCAGAAAAACTGTCCAAAAATAAACAACGTTAAAAAGAAACGTTTTGAAGATCACGAATCAAAACTGATGAGATCACAACATTTTTAAAAAAGAATTGAATAACTTGACTTTAAATATTTTATTATATTTTGTGAAAATGTAAAATAATATATAAATCAATAAAACAAAAGAGATGCAAAGCATGAGTTTTTTATGCATGAGTTTAATTTCAATTTCATCAAAAGTCTTAACTATTGTATTAACTCAAGACTTTTAACTATTGTCCGTGGATGCGAAAAATCGGTCATTTTTCGAACCGATATAACTTATCAATGAATCAAAACAGAAACGGGACACTCTTATCAAATAAAATTCTTACATATATGTTCCTTAATTCTCATATTTTTATATACTTTTTAACAAATTTTTAAACAGTTAGTAAAAATATACAAATTGTACACTTTTTTTTTTTTTTAAAACTACGAAAATCAATATTTTACTACGCACAGGATTCTGAAGTGCTATAATGATCACAGTGAATATAAGTGAATAATGATCAAAATTTATAAAAGTATTTTTATTAAGTAAAAAAATATTCAGTTTTGAAATGATATCTATTTTACAAAAATTTAAGAGGAAAAAAAATTATACAATTATATAGAAAATTTTGAAATTTTATGAAAAAAAATCCAATTAAAATTCATATAAGAATTTTTCTGTGAATAAAATGTTTTCAAACTGATGCATATGTCATAAAGAGATTTATTTCGCAAATGTATATGAAATTTCAAATGAATATGATAAATAATTTCAGAGAAATCTTGCACACAAGCACAAGTTATTTGTTTTGAGAAAAATGTAGTTAAAGTTGAAAAAAAAACTGTTAAACAAGGATTAGTTTTTTTTTTCTTCGAAGTTTCTAGAAGGTTTGGTGGCGTTGTTAAGCTTCTGGCACCCAAATATGCCGAAAAAATGGGATTCTGAGATATGTATGTATATATTTCAAAAAATCGAAAATTTTCATTCTCAGGGTAATGAGACCCCTTAAGAGAAATTACTTAACTAACTACAAACTTTTCGTATTTAGCATAACCTTACAACTAATTGCTACAAATTTTTTCTGGTTTTGATTTTTTCAAGAACATGTTCCGTAACAAATATACAAATAAAGATTAAAATAGAATTTATTTCCAAACTTACGCTGAAACCTATGTTTAGTTTCGCAGAAACGTTTTACAATGTTAAAAAAAAAAAAAAAAAAAGAACTTCAGCCTTAATCATCCGTTTAACAATAACAGGAAATAAGGAGAGAGGTGAGCAGTCTTCGACTACAAACGCCCTTGGAGTAAATATTGATACGATGCAATGGGTCAGGTGGCGATATCTTCGCAACTACAATAATGGGTGACGTAGTCTGGTATTTCGCTATGTGTCCCTGCAGCAGACCGGAATGGATTTTCATTACCTATACATATTTTCTCTCTGCCTGGATTTTAATTGCTTCCGCTGCAACAGAAGGATAAAGCTTATCGAAAACGACAAATGGATGTTTAGCACATCACACAGAAATGTAGTAAATTCACTTGTAATGTACAAAGACAATAAACCACCTCTTTTGTCTCAGTAACATTTAAAAACTCTTCTAACCTCTAAGAAATTCTATAGTGCCTCTCACTAAGAATTCTTTTTTATCAAGATCTACGCACTGATATAGCAATATCTGACCAGTTACGTGTGAATTCAATCCCCGCTTGGATAGTTACTAAGTCCTGTATATTTTTAACTGCTATTAGCATTATATTTCATACCGTGACAATTTTAGATTTTATCTTTCTTTTCTCTGAGAAACGAGAGCTCTGTGATTTTTATAAACATTATTAGAGTGATTTCAGATTCCGTTTAATCAAAATCTAAAATATAAATATTTAATTTTTAAGTACTTTATCAAATAGTTTGTAAGTGTCAGTCCTTTCTTTTGTTATCAAGTATAATTTTAATCAGTTATATCGGTTAAAATTCGTCCACGTTTATTGTCTGAAGTTGCTTAAACAAATATGCTAAGAATAGAAGTGAAATTCATTTTCCAGTTTTATTTGCAACACTTTTTGCCCATACACTGTAGGGAGGAAAGATTAATATTGTGAACAGGAAATATAAATTATACTGTTGTGAAAAGGAAATTGAAGTGCACTTCCTTCTAGTGATTTATAACAGCAACTGTCAAAGAAGCTGATACAGATTAAGTTTGTAATAATTTGAAATTAGAACTTAGGATAATATTTTAAATCACAAATTCTGAATTTTTTCTTTTGCCTTTCCCCTCCATTTTCATTAAATTATCTATAATTATTCTGTTTGTCTATCGGCGTTTTAGTGATTTTCGACCCTATGGAGAAGGAGAGTTATTTTTGACCTTGGACAGCCTTAGTTTTGAGCCCTGGATCAGTGGGTCCGATGAAAAAAGATGATAGGTCTCTTTTTATTGCGCCTTTACCAACCAGACAAAAAGAGACATCTCCCTCGTGCTAGTTATTGAGACGCTTTTAACTTTTGGAGCAGTTGGTGGAGAGAGCCGCTGCATACTCCCCCTCTAATATCATTTTGATGATATGAATATTCAAACTGATATTTGTTGAAATGGTTGCTCCTCCAGCTGTTACTGAAATTGATATATATCCCGCTCCTGTTCAGAATTGAGCTTCGTTTTGGACAGTTCCCATTTGGTGTTATCAGTTGTCTCTCGTTAAGTGGCAAGTCTCTTCGACACATGCACAGTATCCGGAATATCACTAGTTTTAATTTTAGTGCGATTGGTTTAGTTAGACACGAAAAATTCGGTCTTCTCTAAAATAAATGAAGTAATAATTTCTTTTAAGAAATATGCTTATTTGTGTATTGATCCTAAATTATTTGTGAAAACATCGCACAATTTATACATCGGTGATCCTCAGCCTTTTGTGCAGTCAGGAGCATTTCCTACAACGTGAAGCTTGAGGCAAATGCAAATAATTTTTAACATATTACATTTCAATCGTTTTGATTTTTTATTCTGTATAGCACTGTATTATTATTTATGAAAAAAAATGGCTGATTTTTAGCCTGGTTCTAAGAATTTCACTGACAAAAACTTCCTAATTTTAATTACATTCACCGTTTAAAAGATGAGAAAAAGTTGATTTAATAAAGTGATTACTGATTAAGATGATTATTTTATGCCTTGTATAGTTCATAAGGACTAAAAATTCCATCTGCAAACCTGATTACACAAAAATATTCTTACAGACATATTATAAGTATTGAAAGAACTTTTTTGTACGTAATCACATAAACGAACATGTAAGATAAATACAGTTATATGAAATATAATATTAATTATTGCATTTCAATCACCCTGTTCCAAGTTTTTATTGAATATTGCAATTTTTCTCTTTCAGATCCAATGCATAGAAAAGTTATTTCATTAAAAATTATTACGCGCAAATCCCTTTAAATTTATTTTAACCCTATAAATTATATATATATATATATATATATATATATATATATATATATATTATTTTAACATCAACTTTACATAAACCATAATTTTAAAACATCTTATTTGCACATTTTTTCATAGGTGAAGCAGGTTTTTTTTGTCCGCCACAGCAAGCATCAATGAAATTTGAATAGCAAATAAAATTACGTGCTTGACAGAAGTTTATTTATTTTTTTTTTTTTTATCTATTACTCAATAAAACCCATTCTTTTATTGTACTGCAATATGAAAAAGATATTTGAGTAAACTTCATTGTATAATGACAGGACTTAGTAATTCGGGTTTGAAAAAAAAACATTGATAACTGCAATCTTTTTTATGCAAAAATATAGAATGCTTAATACATCATTTCAAAGAAGTGAAATGCATAATAAATTAGTTAAGAGCAATTATTGTAAACTGAAGTAATCAGTACAAGATATATAAATGAAATGCAATACAATTGGTCCACGGAACAGAAAGTCGATTGTAAAAGAACTCATTTATTTATTCAGGCTTCTATAATTAATTTAGCTCAGAGTGATGAAATATTTCTAAATCAAAATTATTTCTTTCAATACTCGGGGTAAAGAGTAAGGAATGCAGGAATATGGAAAGGGTAAAAGTATTTTCATTAGGGAGTTTTTATGCATTAACAACACACGCACCTCCTCTCACCGTAGCTTTGTTAAATTTAACTTTATATAGTTCTAATAAAACTAACTAAAGAGGAAATAAAGCTGTAAAAAATAACACGAAAAAAAAATTAGGAATTACAGCTTTATAATTTGCGCTCGAAAAGCACACAAAAACGCCTTAATTACTCGGTAGTTAGAAAAAGGTAAACGCAAAGGTTTTCGGTTATTAAGTTCCTATGCTTGTAAAGGAGTGTTAACTCTTCTAAAAAAAGAAGAAAAAAATTCCTCATCATAACTTTTATTAAAATTTAATTTAATTAGGCAATTGCAGAGTAATAATTTTTAAAAGGTTTTAACCATACTTTGTTGATTGGAAGACATGGCGTGCTCAGAGAAATAGTGAATGAACCCTCCATTCGTTCGATAGAGTTGAGGACTAAATTATTCCTGGCTCAAGGAAGATTGTTCCTCTTTCATCACCACGCCATAAATGGGGGTGTCAAAACTTTTGCTTCCTTGAGCTTATTGTAGAAAGATGAAGAGCAAAAAAAAAAAAAAAAAAAAAAAAAAAAAAAAAAAAATTTTTTTATTAAAAAAATAATGACATTTTACAAATAATATTTCCTTACAAATTTCATCAGAATAAAAATAGTTAGAAATCAAACTCAATATGATATTTAACATTGAATTTTCGCAATCTGGGGGGGAGGGGGCATCAATATCTGGTATGCTTGAAGTGGTTGCGATTCTCAAGGTATTAATCTGATTTTCTGCTTCTTATTTTACTCTTAGAGAGCTTCATTTTTAAAAATGGTGGCTCACAAATATATGTCGTAGGGAAATTATGAAAAGGGAGATTTGATCAAATCCCTAAGGTAGATTATCAATTCACTGAAGATGTTAAAATAACAACTCTGTGGTGTGATTTCCGTAAAGAAAGTCAGTAATTTGAACAAATCCCATAAATGTTTTAATGAAAAGATAAAATAAACAATGCAGGACTCGCACAGCTCTATGTTTCGCTTGTTATTACTCCCCTCTACCTCATCGCTCCCCTCCAGCGTCCATACCGGCCAGCGCAGCGCTTCTGACGTGACACACACAATAGTGCCCCAAACATTACGCGAGGAAGGTTGCGCGCATTTTTGTTATTGATTTCTATAATTCGATTTTTATCAAGTACCTACCGCAGAAAAATGGGTTCATATATAGAAAAATTCAATGACCTAATTGGTATATGAAGAACAGTTTAATTATTTTGAACAAGTGGCATGATAAAGAAAAACCTTTTAGGAATAGAAGGATAGAAGCTATCACAGTCATTGAACAATTTAAATTAGCACAACTACTTAAATTTCAACGGACATATACACAGTACAGTTATGGAAGAAAATGCAATCTATGGAAGTAGGTGCTAAGAAAATCTTAGACTTTGAAGAGAAAGTCTGAATCCGAACCAGTTGTGAAAATAGTGCTAACGGAAAATTTTTACCTCATACGTCGGGAAACCCATCAATCAACTAGCCAAGGAGGAAGATATAAAATGCTCCATAGTTTGAAATCGAAATAGTATCTACTTCAGTTGCACTGGAGCTTTTAAGGCTGAGCACGGTATGTCAATCTGAAAATATTTCAAGAAAAGGAATATTGTTTGCCCAATTGTATCTAACTAGCGGCCAAGTCAATTTAGTTAGCTTACAGTCGACTACAAACAAAACTTACCGGTGGCTATTACACAACCAGAAACGCACGGCGAAATTCAGCTTCTTGACCGTTGCTTTCAAAGAGAGCTGCTGAAGTAACAATAGAGCTATTAAAATATTTTTGGAAGTATGTTATCTTTATATATTACAAAGCGACAACGGTCGTGAGCTTACGGCTGCTGTCATAGAAGAATTAACAAGCTTATAGCCATCGTACGAAATTGTAAATGGCAGGTCTAGACATCCAAATAGTCAAGAATCTGTTGAGCAATCAAATCAAGATACTGAAGCTATGTTACGTGTCTGTATAGTTGACAATGACACAAAAAATTGGCCTATAGGTTGTTAATTTGTTCAATTCCAAAAGAATTCCTGTTTTCATCAAATTATTAAGCGATGGCCTTACATAGCTTTATTTGAAACAGAACCATAAACAGGACTCCAATCCAGTCATATCTCGAAGGAGTTGCTTGAAAAACTTATTCGAGAGGACTTGGATCTACTTCTTAATCAGCAGGACCTTGATATTCTTTTAACACCTGAAGACTTACTAACAGCTTCGTCAGAGAGCAACAACGACGCTTCAATTCAGATACTGGTTGACAATCAATGCTTTGACTTCAAATGATCTATCAACAATTAAATCAAACCACAATAACACTTCAATGTCACACAATATACTGGTAGCTTATTTACTCTCCAAAACACCTGAAAATTTAGAGGATATACCAGAAATTGAATTAATTTCTTTATGGACAACAAGACAGCTCGAGCTAGTTAACAACTCTACTTCAACTCCTGCTTCAACAGTTAAAACATTTGCAGTGTTACTTGCATCAGCTGTCAGCAACAGTAATGTATGTTGTGTTGTTTATGGAATGGAATCTGTTGGATCCCATTCATGTGGCCTTTGTAAAAATCCAGCGCACACAATAAGTGGGAATACAGTAGAAGAAGGAAATGGATTGAAAATTCTTTGATATTTATGTCATGTTGCAAAGCACCTGACAAGATCGGCTGAAAAAATGGAAGAAATTTAAAAGCGTGTTAGTGTATTCCACAATTTTAGTTGATATACCTAAGGTAGATAGAGGTCCATTAGATGGAAAGAACATTACGGGGATCGTATTAGATATAAAAAAAAAATTATACGAAATTGATACCTCAGTTGGAATTATAAAAGATTGGGAACCTAAAAACTCTCTTCAAATATCTATTACAACGTTTACTGAAACAGTTCCACAGACTATCTCAAGTCTGCATGAGATTTCAGGAAAATTATCCTTATATGGAGGTCAAGCATTTAAGAAGTGTTTCTGTTAACAATTCAAAATACAATGTAAAATGAAATGCTGCGCCAGTGTAATAGGCAATATACTTTGTAACTTGAGATGCCTCAATTTCATAACGTACTTTAATAAAAATGAATGAACATTATTATTTTTCAATTACATTCACTAAAAATATCTTTTTTGTTTTTATAAATATCAGCTTAAATATCTGTTTATTTTGTTAATTAGTTTCAAATTAGTAGTTTATGTTTCAATGATCATTGTTGTATTACCTACTCTACATTTAATAATGCATGATTTACTAAATAAATACTTTTTAATATCTAAGCGATATTGCTTCATTTTTTCACTAAAGTAGCTAAGGGATTTGATCAAATGATTTACTTTCTTAAGGGAAATCACCTCGCAGAGTTGCTATTGTAACATCTGTGAATTCATCACCTGCCTTAGGGATTTGATCAAATATCCGTTTTTATATTTCCCAGCGACATATATATATGATTCCGAATAATGATAGCGAGAATTGCAAATGATTCTACAACGAGGGAAATTTATCTTTCGGCAATAATTTACGAGTATAAATCATACCTGTCAGTAAAGAGACTTTGCAAAACTTTTATTTAAGTTGGATGCAATCTATTTGAAAATTCACTGGTAATATATCTACATCAACTATGATGGAGTCGCATGGAGCCGAACTATGATGGAGATCTTTTTTTTTTTTTTTTTTCGAAAATCCAGATATCCATTTTCAAATTCTTGTATCAAAGTTAGGGCTATATATTTTCCCATTTTTAGGATTATGTTCGACTAATTTATTGAAATGCAAAATATTTTTTTTTTTTTTTTTTTTTTTTTTTTGTATTTTTTTAAGTTTGCTATAATTTCAGTTTTGTTTGGAACGTGTTTATGGTTTGAAAATTTTTATAGATAAGTTGGGGTTTACCTTAAAGACACATGTGTGATGCAAATCTTTTAAATGAGCAGTCAAATCTACCAAAAAGGCTAAATTTGTTAGTCAGTTTGGGGAGTCTACTTTGTGGGGTTGAAGATTTTTTCAAAATGTGCCAAAATCGCCAAACTGGACAATTAACGTTCCAATGTGGCTGTCGCCCAATAGAATAAACGTCTTACACGATGACGCATAAGTCATTAGAAGTAGCGTGATAAGTCTTATTCTACCGGAACATAAAAAAATTCAAAATACAATTATACCTTTGATAATAACTGTATTAAGAAAATTGAATTTTGTACATCAATTTCGAGCTCCGCTACATAAAAAGAATTCTAATACATCTTTTGTATTGATAGAGTTTTAAGAAATACATTTTCTCATAAAAAAGTTCAAAATACAATTATATATTTTGTAACTGATTAATTGATTGTGTTATAAAAAATTAATAATGAAAATTTAATTATAAGAGTTTAATAATAAAAAAAATCTCATCCTGTAAATAAAAAAATTCTAATATATATTTTATATTGATAATAATTAAAAAAAATACGTTCTCTCATAAAAAAAAGTTCCAAATACAATTATATATTTTGTAATTGATCGTATTAAAAATTTTTAATAAAAATTTAATTTTAAAATTTAATAATAAAATAATCTTATCCTGTACGTATCTCAGACATCCTCTCTCTTCATTATTCTTTCTTTTTTCTATTTCATGTTAAGTCATATGCGTTATTAATACACACCAGTAATATGATAGATTGAGACTAAAAATTAAATTTTCCTAATTATAAACAAAATCAGATTAAGGGAAGTATCTTAGGAACTAGCAAATCATTTGATTGTTGTATATATATATATATTCTCCCCTAAAATGGTTTCAAGGATAATTATATATTTTGCATTAATTGCAATTTTGAAAAAATAATTATTCGCATCAGTTCCGAGTTCTGCTACATTAAAGAGCTTTAAATGCGATTATAACCTTTATATTGATTGTATTTTCAAAAAAAAATATTCTTTACATCATTTTCGAGCTAATTTTTCTTCTTAAAATTTGTACTACTCTCTTTGAAGAATATTTTAAATGCTGTTGAAGAAATTAAAAATTTAGAGAGATTTTATGCTCTACAGAGGAGGAGATGTCATACACGCTGAAAAGGATATTTAATACATTCCATTATACATGAAAATCCCAATTTTTTTTATTTGAAGCAGTTAATAATTATTAAAGATATGAAAATATATTATTTAATCATAATGGATAGTCGTAGAGCTTCTCAATTTGTGATTACGACCTCGAGATTCCGTAGTGTTCTTTTTTCTTTCCTATGGGGGTTACTGTCTCTGGTAAATATGGGTGAAGCGCCCCCGGTATACGCTAGTGATCTTTCTCTATTTTTGACTCTCTCTTTCTTGTCAACCGATTTTTCTTTTTTCTATTTTTCAAACACCTGGATCACTGTTACACCTTACAACGCAGCACAGCTTTATCTGGCTCTCTCGCCATAAGAATTATCATCTCTCACTTATCAATTTGGGAGAATAATACCGAAAAATATAGACTGAACTTCTGCAAGTGAGATTTTATTTATCTATCTTCTTTATTCATAATTAAAATTCTTAAGTAACTATTACTTTTATTTCATAACTGTTCAAGTTTGAAGTTATAATAGAAAAAAATTGAAAAACTTATTTCATTTGAAATGTTGATTTCAATGAAAAAAATCTATAAACTTTCTTCAATTAATTTTGGTTCATTTTAGAAGAAATATTATTCCTTGTGACTTAACGAAACCAAATCCGACGTTGATCGGAACATTGATTTTTGAAGTTTTACAAGGAGAAAAGAGTAATTCCTTAAAAATTCTTTTTTCTTAAAAAAAATATTTTAAGATTCCAAATTCTATGATTACCCTGTTTGTATCTTTCGCTTTTAATACTAGAACAATATTTTTTAAAACAATATTGAATTTTTTAAATTTTTCTTAAGAAAAATATTTTTCTTTTTGTACCAAATTTTATGGATCAAGAAATAAATAAATATGGTCTGCCCACTGTTTGAATTGGTCTCTTGTTTTAGTTTTTGCATCGATATTTGGAATTTGAGAACTTGATTTTAATTTTTGAAAACTTAATTTCTGAACTTGTGACGTTGGGCTATTCGCGGTTTTCTCTTCACTAACCTTGGGGACTTTAATTAAGGTTGACTGTACGAACTAAGCAATTTCTTCTCAACCAAAATGAAACGTGATAAGGTAATTTAGAGGCAGGAAGAAGTAAAGTGAATTGAGCTAGATAGGAAAGTACATAAGCAAAGCGAGATTCTCACGGTAGAGGTCGAGTGTCACTAACATTGAGTATATGCCTTACAGGTGGTACACGAGGTCAAGAGCTGGCCTCGGGTGATAGTTATTATAACGAAGTCAAGAATCAAGTCAACTTCTACTGGAAAAGTTGTGATTAGATACTCTTTATTAGTGAGACGGGTGAGTATATCTAGGGTGTTTCCTCGGAGAGCAGGAATTCATTTGTCATTATAGTGCAGGTCTGTAGAATACATATTGTGAGTGAGATTTGTCTAACGTTGTATTGTATAAGTTACTGACTTTTTAGTGTTAGTATATTTGATTGAGTTATAGCACAAGAGGCGAATAGGCATACTATTCCGCGACAAACTTAATTATGAAACTTCTAATTTTAATTTAAAGTCATTGGTATTATGAGGGCATACTAGCCTTTTAAGAGAAAGGCTAGACATAAATTTAACACTTCAGCTTTTAATTTTATTTACAGTTTTATTCATCGAAATGTAAATTGTGCCTAATGAAAGGTAAACTCTTTTTCATCGAAAAGAATTCTGACATCATATAGCTTTTGACCTTGTGATTTTTTCTAGAAAAAAAAAGTTCATGTATTTTATTCTATAGAGATTCATAAGAGAAATGAATATTTTTCTAATAATTTTTAATTTGATGCAATGAAAAAGTAAGAAACCACATAAGCTCTTTAAACTTTGAGATAGTTTCTAGAGGCATTAGTTTATTGAAAATATAAATCTGGACATTTTGGAAAAAAAATTAGAATATGCTTAATTTGTTAAAAAAGAATTTTAAAATTTTGATACGTTAACATTAGAACCCATTAACATTTTTTTTTTCATTCATAAAATAAATACTTCTCTACGTAGTAAAATATTGCTTGATCGCATTTTCACTGCTGGCGTTTTGAAATGGATGAGATGAAACACTTCACAGTCGTCCCTTTTGAAAATCCTATCTGCAAGGTGTCAAATTCATTTTCGATCTTTAAGAATTATCTTGAACAACAAACTAATTTTCCAATCTTGTTCACTATTGAGATTTCTTTGACAAATATTTCCCCCCTTATTTTAAATTACTTTTTTTTTTTTTGAAAAACTATAAACAGTAATAAAAAATGGAAAATTATAGTGTGTTAAGAAACTGTACCTTAAATTTATATTTACTTTAAAATTACACCTTTAGGCATTTATTTTATTATTATTATTTTAAATTTATGAAAGATTCGATGTTATACACTAAATCAGTTGCGAATAAATTCAGATCAATTTCACAGAATTCAGTAAATAATTTGATCATTCCGAAGAGTACGAGAAGGATCTTCTCCAGTGGCAATGAAGTAAAAAATCAATTTCATTGCTCAGTAGGGGGGGGGGATTCTAGTATTTACGGGGGGGGGAAATCCTGCAATTTTTTCAAAAATTTAATTTATTTTTATTCGATTCAAATTACTTTAACTAATTTCCATTTGCTTTTATAACGTAACTTTAGTTTACTTCTTCAAACAGGTAAGCAATTCTTTAAAAATGTTTTTTATTTTTATGCGGTTCATTTTAATAGTGGCTCATTTAAAATATCAAAGGAAACTTTCAAGTAAAGGACCAGATAGCTGGAGCTTAATTTAGCTGACAACACTTCAGAAAACAAGATCGTAGGAAAACTGGAAAAAAAGAAAGACCCCCCCCCAAAAAAAAAAAAAAAAAAAACAGTGTACGCTGAGAATTTTCCGTTGGATCGTCTTGCGCATGGTTGCTACGAACTGGTTCCTCTCAAGGACAACGCCTTGCCTATCAACCTGTTACTAGAAATGAGATCTGGCGGTGGAAAAAAAAATCTTCAACCCCGTAAAGTAAAGACTTCCCGAATAATATCCTAGCCAATAGTGAAAAATTACCAAGTTTAACATTAGAGCCGAAAACATTAAGCATAGTTTAAGTGAATATAGAAAAATTTAACGTTAAGTCCATGGATAGGATTATGAAATCAGGAAATAGAACATGGTTAAAAAATTTTAATTTACGTATTAAACTTCTACTTTATTGGAAAAGTGATCTAGTACTCAAATTTATCGCCTTTCTTAGGCAATGTCCTTTGACTGGCATTTTTTTTTTTTTTTTTTTTTTTTTTTTTTTTTTTGTGAAATGGTTCAAGGGAAACTGATCTATTTTAAAAGGATGTGAGTCACATATATGGAAACTATTCTTAGATCGTTTATTATATTTCTGAAGAGAATTTGTGACTTTTAGAGTTTTTTTTGCATAGAAGTGAATGGGACGTAGTGAATAGTTTTACGAAATACCTAGCCCTGTTGAGCTTTAAACTTTAAACAGTGCAGGTATTTATCTCAGAGCTTTTATCCGTGTACCCAGTGCAATAGTAAATAGTGGTAGTTAAATCCTAGTGAAGAGCGTTTAAACGAAAAGCTTCGTCAGTGAGAATTTTCTTGGCTATGGGGAAGAGGCGTAGGGGGAAATGCAGAGTTCCTATTGGTTGGGGTGGGTGTTCCCACCAGAACTGTTGGTGATCTGGTCTGAAAAATTGCAAAAATGATGATTTTTTAGCTTTAGTCTTAAGTTAAGGAATTGATGATAGTCTGAATTATTAATTTAGACTAAATGTAAGAGTCCTTGTATGAATATATTCAGTTTACAGACATTTTCTTTGGCTTTTGATTTTTTTGCAGACTTCTTTAAGGCTTGGATTATTCTGGAAAAAAAATTTCAGTTCTGTCATTGCATCTATTACTGTGAAGGTAAATTGCGATTTTTCAGTTGTCTTTGAAATATTATTTGCAGTGCGTTTTCTTTTTGGTTGGGGTTCTTGTGGAGTTGGATTGTTTTCAGAATTTTGATTATTTTCAGGACTTTCAGTTTTATCAGAGCTGCATTTACTTGCGTAAGATAAATTTTTTTATGGGAATGGGATGACTAATTATCATCTGAAATTATTAAAATCCTTCATTTTTTGAACTCTTAAATCAATTGGAAATAATTGAGGCTAGGCAAGTTGCCAAAGTTTTTTTTTATTTAAAGTGAAATGAAGTAAATATTAATTTTATGTGTTACTCAACTCAAAATGGCTGGCTGTATTTTGTTTACGTTTTTAAAATTGCATTAAGTGTTTTTGGATTTGTGAAGAAAATCGATAAAATGTAGCTGTTTCCCTCCTGAGTAAGAAAATTTATATTTTCGTCTTTAAAATTTGTAAATAATTTGTAATTTTTTAGTACTTAAAAAAATGAATATATGACAGTTAAAACGTGATGTAAACATTGATTTCAAAAACCTAAGATCACAATTTCCTCTCATCTTTTATTTTTCTTAATTCAAATCAAATGCATAAAAAATTTCAAAAATCGATTATTATGCTTTTGAATATTTTAAGCCTGAAAAATATTTTTTTTTTTAAAAAAAATTTATTGAATTGAATTTTATTCTAATATCGTATTTCTATCACTTATTAAAATTTTTATTTAGTTAAAATAAAGGATTGAAATTTTTTTAAAACTATTTGAAGATTTATAAATACCATTCAATAACCACTATGAACTATTATTATTTATTAAAAAATGTGTTATATTTAAATTGTGTTTAATTATTTACCAAATCATATATTGTGGTTTGTTTGTTAATTATGTGTTTTCAGTATAAAAATTGTTTTAAGCATTACAGTAATTAAGGTAATTAAACCTTTTTTTACTTAAATTGTGTTTAATAAAATCCAAATAAAATATGATTTAGAAGATTGTAATGAATTGTCAAATGTAACAAATGTGGCATAAAGAAAGTTAATCTATATAAGAATATTTATTTTAATGCTATAAATATTTAAAAATATTTGTGTGATCAGTTTTCTTAAGATATTTAGGACAATATACTATTGAAGCTGTTTTGATGCAAGTCTGTATTTAAAGGAAGCATGAAATTCGTTTCAACTCTTCACGTTACTTTTAATTACTTTTCAACTCTTCACGTTACTTTTAATTACGTTTCAATTCTTCACGTTACTTTTAATTATGTTTCAACTAAAAGCTTTTGCAATTTTTTTATTGCCCTGAGATGGCAATAAAAGTGTTGCGTAAACATAATAAAACAAAAATCTCAGTAAACCAGTAACAGTTGTAGCAATTGGGAATTAGAAAGAGGAGGAAACCTGAAAATTTATAAAAAATAAAAAAAAGTAATGTAAAGTAAAAAGAAGGAAGTTTTCACCACTTTCTCAGTTTTGGAGAAAGTTAGGATAGGGAAGCAAAAGTTGACAGTTTACTTTCCTATCCCAATGTGGTTCAATGTTATCATTAGAATGCTGTATTTTTTTTATTGATAGTATACATCAGGGGTGGCCAAACCTTGGCACATTGCTAGATTACAAAAGGTGCTTCAGTCAAAATTAATCTCAAGAACACAGTTAATCTATTGTTGTTGTGCCCAAGTAATAATTATTGGTGCTGACGTAATATGCGGCATGTGCGACATGTACTGTAAGTTCCCATTTGTGTAAAAGAACACTTGCAGCATGCGTGTTACAACAATCTCTTACAGCTGCTGAAAGTCCATTGTTAAATGTTTAAAATCTTTTTTGAATTTTTACACGTCTATTTTACACACCTCATTTTTAAAACACCTCAAAATGAGGGAATATAACCATGTGGGGGTCGTGGCCACTTCATTGTACTGGCCTTAAGTAATTAATTTAACTGCATGCTGGAGTTATTTCTTTTCCTCCCCTAAGTGAATCAGATTCCATCCTTATCTCTATTTGCCAATGGACATAAAACAGTGCAAAATGCTCATGTTAAATGGTGCATCTGAACCCGTCTGCAAAATAGCGGTGCATGATATGTAAAATGTTGGGCACCCCTGTTATACATTATAATTTTCATCAAAAGAACAGTATTACTCTTGTATTAGATAAAAGTATTTCAAGATTTCAAAACTAATCAATAATAATGTTGTTAAAAAAAGTATGGCTTTCTAAAAATAAATGCTAAAAAATGATAATTTGCTAAAATTCAACCTATTTGTGCTGTAGTTCTTTACAAAACAGCTTGCTACAAGTGACAAGCTAAACATCTGTACCTCAATGGCATGGCATTTTGCACATATTTCTGCTAAATAATTTTTTTAATAATTAAAGAATTGGAAGGAATGATAAGACAACAGAGAGAAATATAAAATGAAATACCAATTAAACTTCAGTATTCAAATAGTATCCAAATAGAAGGAAGTAAGATAAATTGTTTGTTGATAGACGTAATATTGTCATAGCGCTCTTAGTAATATATATATTTGTTATTGTGTAATTATTAAGTCTCAAATGTGTGAAACATAATGTATATAAGTTTTATTTAAAAAAAAAATTTCCTTAAAATTTTATCCAAAAATTATTTGTGGATTTTTAAAATTTATGTTCAAAACATTAATTTTATATTGAGTATAATAATAAAAAAGAAGTTTTTTTTTAAAATAATGTTACATGTATATTAATAGTAAGCTATACAATTCAATTTTCGAAATTATCTGATCTTATTGCATTATTATGGGTTATTATTGCTCATTGTGGAGGTATGCAATAACATTTTCCTCATGCTTTCAAAATGGAAGCATTTGAAAAGAAATTAGACTTATTAACTTATGATTAGTCAATTTGTTAATTCCAATAATTTTTTTAATTGGTACATAAAATCTTACCTAAATAAACCTTACTTACAATTTTTTTGTAAACTGTAAATATGCATTAGAAGAGAGAATAAGAAAAGTTATTAACTGTTATTAGCTGCCCCGTAAAATATTGAAAAATTGAGATAAGAAATCTTAGTTTTTTATGTACACATATTCTAATTGTAAAATTGATGATTAACTTCACATGCTTGAAGGAATTCTAAAAATAGTTTTAAAATTGTATATTGTTATTATATTTTTCAAGATTTCATTTGCTCTTTACAAACTGTAAATTAATTCGTTATATAGATTTTCTACGTTAAGGTTATGCATGTTTTATTTTTTTCGTCATAAAAAATAACATTTGATTTTGTGTGAATGTTTTTAAAATATATTTGTTTAGTAACCAAAAGACATAATTAACTTTTAAATCAATTTTTAAATATGTATTTTTTTTTTTAGCATTCTCTGTTTTTGAAGATAAATTCACTAATTTTTGTTAGTTGATAACTTCTAAGCCAAATTCATTTTGCATAATGTATTTGAGAAATCATAATTTTTAAATTTTATCAAGACAGATATTTTCCCTCGTGTTGACCAATAGTTTCAGAATCAAATCCTCCATTATTTTACTTTACAATTTAATTTGTAAAAGATAAATAAATCCTTCTTTAACAAGGCAGTTCTCAAAATGCTCTAAGGATTGCATTTTAAAAAAAGAAATTGTTTTATCTATTTTTTATAATGTCAAGAATGTCTTCAAATAATTTTTACCTGCATCAAAGTTTGTTGTATGTTTCATAAATATTTCTGTATTCCTTTTTAGTAACTGTGACTAAAAATAAAGTCATTTTGCAATAATTATTCAGGTTACATTTAATATGAACTTTTTTGTGTGTGAATCGCCAATTGTTGCCAATATAATGAAAATTTCTGAAAATAATTATGATTAAATGCTTATAATTATATTGATATAATTTTTATATAATGATGTTTTTTACCTTAGGATACTGGAGATTTCTAAAAATACTCATTAAAAATCAATGGTTGAAAGATGATTTTAAAATTGTAAGTATTAATTCTATATTTGAAGTATATTTATTTTATTGTTTATAAAACAGAATTTTTTTTCTATGTTACATCTGTTTTTATGAGAGAAAATAATTATCATAATAATAATCATAATACCCTTGATGTATCATATTAACTGCAAATTTATATAATTTCTTCTGAACAATTTTGTGTTTTTTATTTATTTATTTATTTTTGTTATTTTGAAGTTTTCATGTGTATTTCTTCATTGAACAGTTCTAGGATTTTTTTCCAATAGTTAAAAAACTAGTTTTAAAATAAAATTAAACTAATACATATTTTTTTATTAATAAAAATAAGACACATTTATCATTAGAAAGAGTTAGAAACTTGATTTAAAGTTCTTCATAAGCCTCTTAGATATGTATTATGATCAAGATATCTTGCTGTAGGTATGATGAATGCATTATGTTTTTCAAAAAATAACATTGCATTGTCTCAAAGCAAACTCTTTAATCATATAATCATGAGCATCAATTTTTGTTGTTTATAGAGTAATATAATTTATTGCATTTAGATGAGGCATTTTAGTGATTGCAAAAAAAAAGAAAAAAAAAAAGAAAATGTGTATGTGTGTATTATAATTGAAACATCAGTTTTAGAATATACAAATAAAGTTAGAAGTATGTAGAATTCGAAATTTTAAGAAATTATTATATCTACCTTAACTTAGCTGATTCTGCAAAAATGTATGCAAGATTATTTATTTTAAGCCTTTGTAATATTTTAAAAATCTATGTTTAAATATTTTGAATGGAATATGGATGTAAACTTAATAGTTTTTTCCCCAACAATTCAGCTTTTTATAGGCATTGCTTTAGAGTTTTAAAATGTTCTATTTATAGCAATCTGTATCAATCTGAAAAATTTATAAATTCTTTAAAGTTGACATATTTTTATTAAGAACTGTGTAATCATAATATCCACATAGATATTATGAATACACAGTTCATACATAGTTTTTATTTACATGGTGGAAGTGATTTCTGTATTCATATTTTTAAAATCTGTCTGAGTAGTGTATACACGTTTTTTTTGTTTATAATTTTTCTATTAAATCAAGATTTTTGGAAATATCTAGTTATATCTATAATATATGTTGAATACAATAATTTAGTTTCAGCAGTTTTGTTAACAAAATCCTGCTTTATAAAATTTTTAAAATTTCATTAAATAAGATAATGTTAGCATTAAAATTATTTGTAGTGAAATTTAAATTTATATCAATCATTAAAAAATTATTTAAAAATTTACTTTTTATATTAGGTCATTCATTTGCTATTAAAAAGAATGAAGTACCAAATATTAATCCACCAATCAATTTATTTAGAGCTGTTTGTAGTTATTGATAAATATCTGTTATAGTACTATTGTACTGAGGACAGAATTTGAGAAATATACTTATTTTTATAAAATTCAAATTTTATATTTGTTATTTTTCTTTGAAATTTTAAATTTGCAAAAGGATTATTTTCAATTTTTTTTTTGTATATTTTTAAAATCTGAAATTGAATAATAGTTTAATAGCAAAAATTAGTCTACTTTGTTTAATTAAACTTGATAGTTGTTTTTGTTTTAGAGCATTGTATGTTGAATTGTAAAGAAATTGATTTTGGGTAGTTATCTTATATTTTAAAATTTATATTGTTTTTTGATATGTTAAATTTTTAGTAAATATTCCCCCCCCTTCAAATTAAAATGTAATTCTTTGTCTTTAGTTTTATAGGATGATTATCATTTGAAACAAAAAGATGCGAGAAAATAGAAGAAATTATCCTAATCATAGTTCTCGAGCTGTTCAGTTTGAGTCTCCATCTCATATGGGAACTTTATTAAGTGGCCTCAACACATTACGAAGTAAAGGGTTGCTACTGGATATAACACTTATTGCTGGTGGACAATCTTTCCAAGCACATCGAGTTGTATTAGCTTCATGTAGTGATTACTTTCGTGCCATGTTTACAGATGCTATGAAAGAGAGTCAGCAGAGTGAAATTTGTTTGAATGGTGTCACTGCTGAAGGTATGCGTTATCTTCTTGAATATGCATATACTTCCAAATTAGGCCTAAGTTTAGCTAACATTCAAGATGTTTTGTCTGCTGCAAACCATGTACAGTTGATAGCAGTTGTTGAGGCATGTTCATCGTACTTAAAGGAACAACTGGACTTAGATAATTGTGTAGATGTTGCTACAATAGCAGAGATATATTCTCTCCATAAGTTACTTAAAGAAGTGTATCTATTTATATGTGGTAACCTCAAAAAATTTGCTGAAAAGTCTGAGTTTTTAAGAGTATCCCCTTTTCAGTTAGAGCATATTCTTAAGTGTGACTTTCCTGTTGATTGTTCAGAAAGAGAAGTTTTAGGTATTGTATTGAAATGGATAGAACACCAACCACATGAGAGATTTAAATATATTCACCAATTATTAAGATATATTCATTTTAATGAAATATCATCGGTAGATATTAGTAGCTTTTTTGAATCACCTGTTTTGAAGTGCCTTTGCTCAAATAGCAATTTATGGAGTCGTCTGTGGCATGTCCCTGGGCATTCAGTATGGCAAGAACAAAGAGGGATGTCACTTATAAATTCTCGTGGGATGGAATTGGCTATTTTAAAAGTTGGAGGTTTTGGTATTAGTGGTGTGACAAATGATATTGCGTACTATCTTTCAAGTATTGGTAAGTGGCGTTATTTGACATCTATACCTCATGTAGAACAGTGTAATTTTGGTACTGCAGTTCTCAATAATGAACTATATATTGTTGGAGGATGTTTTAATCAAAGTCTTCAGGAAAATGTTCATCCTTTTGGTTTCCGTTATAATCCATTAACAAACTCTTGGTCAACAATGGCACCTATGCAAAAAGAAAGGTGTCGCTTTTCTTTAGGTGTTGTTAATAATCATTTATTGGCTGTTGGTGGAGTTGGAGAATCTGGTGATTTTGATGTTCTTGATGACAGTGCTCCATGTGAGAAATATGATCCCACAACTGATGTATGGACTCCAGTAGCTTCTTTGCCAGGATCTAGAGCTCAACATGCTGGAACATCATGGCGCAACTTTTTTTATGTATCTGGTGGCTTGGATCAAGATTTAGTTTTAAACTCCCTTTGGAGGCTCAATACTGAAACTGATCATTGGGAAATCAGGGCACCTATGATTACACCAAGAGCTGATCATTCTATGGTCTGCTGTGGTGATAAAATATATGTATGTGGAGGATGGTATGAAGATGAGACTACAGGATCCAGGGTCTTAGTTGATTCTATAGACTGTTATAGTGTCACCAGAGATACCTGGACAGTGATAACTAGGGTTCCTACTCCTCGCTATCATGCTGGTATTGTTGTTATAGGTAAATGGTTGTATATTGTTGGTGGATTTCATAGTGCTACAACTTTTGATCGTGCCAGTGGTGTTGTAGAATGCTATAATATGGAAACAGGAGTCTGGACTGTTGGTGATAATTATCCTCAAGATATCTGGGAACATGCTTGCTGCACATTATATGTGCCTCGATGTAGGGATGATCTTGAAGTTATACCAGACAAAAATTTGATCTGAATTTGCTGGTGATATTCTTATTTTTAATTGTTAATAACTTATGCAATATGTTTTTATATTCGACAAGAATTTTACTGTTTCCTGTCATGAATTGTGATTTTTGCATGGTAAAATTTATATAAATAGTTAGAAAATTATCAGTGTTTTTTCAAGTGTCTGTTTATCAAGCAAAGTTGAAACATTTGTTTATTTTCTAATATATGTTTAGCTATACAGTTTTTATAATTTTTCTTTAATTTTTGAAAAGCACTTTGCTTTTTTTTATATTTACATATTATTTTTCTTTAAAATTTGTGAATTACAATTATGTTATAGGTGTAATTTAAAAGTGTATTGCATTTTTATTAAAATTTTAATGTAAAAAGAAACAAAAGGCTATTGTGTTAGCTAATGAGCCTTAAGCATTTTGAGTGTTGGAATATTAAAAATTTTTCAATTAAATTTTTGTTGGCAGTTATATATATTTAGTAGGATATATTTAAAATAATATAAATTGAAATCTGCTACAGTTAAATTTACTAAATAATCATACATTGAGTATGAATTATTAAAAAATTGTGTAATTTTAAAATATATTGGAATGTACATGATTTTTTTTCTTATTTGCAAAGTTTTTATGTTTTTCAATGTTACATTTAGCTGAATATATCTAGCAAAGTATTAGAATTTCATTTGAATATTTGAAATAAGACTATTTTCTAAATTTGTATGAATTCTTATGATATATTTATTCATATAAATATGTAATGAAAAATACAAAATATATCAAATATTTTAGCTTTGCTTGAATGTTTTGTATATAAAATATATATACATGTAAATTGTATATTTATGTAACTATTATCTGTTTGAATGCACAAAATGATTGTTTTACATAAATTATATAAATGTGTATATTATTCTGTACGTGAAAGATGAGTGTATTTTTCTGCAAGTTGCCATAAAGAAATATGTATGTACATTGTTAAAATTAGTCATTATTTTTTTCACTTGAGGAGTAGATGGAGGTATTCTTTCCTTAAAACATAATTAGATATTTTTAAGCAATATGAATTGGTGCTGAATATTGAATCTAAAGGATTTTACATGAAAATTATAAATGGAAGAATCTTAATTTCTTCTCCCCCTCATTGAGGAAATTAAATCACCCAGCATACATAAAATCTAGTGATATATTTCAACATGTGCCTTTGATAAATGTGTTTTTATGTACTAAAACTATATATTATGAAATAGAATTTTGATTGGAGCATGTTTTACCTTAAATATTATTTGTAATACTTAAATGTATGTATTATTATTCTTAAGAAATGGCAGTAAGTGTTGATATGTTTACAAGAAAATTTTATGTGATTTTTATTTCTAGATTTCTTGTATTTATTATTTATCTATTGCATAAGTAAATACAGATGATTTTCAAATTTTAATTAATTGTTATCATTTGAATTTCATACTTATGTTTTTAATATAAGAAAATACTGAAAATTATGTTTTCTAGTCAATTTTTATGTAAAGCTGAATAACTTAGAATTTTAATGTATTTTTACTATTTATTAAAATTTAATTAAATATTTTAAAAAAGAATTATTATTAGGGTTCTTAATCATTTCTAATTTTGTTATTTAATATTGTTTTAATTGAATTGAAACTTAAATATTTAAAACAATTTGAAAATATACTATGTAAAAATTAAACTTATTTAAATTACTTTTAAACCTTACATATTTACTGGCTTTTAAATTCAAAATATTTTTTTTTTTTAAAAAAATGTTGTTTTAAATATATTGTATCTTTTTTTCTATAAATATAATTCTAACAAAGTGATTGTAACCATTTTTCAATGTTTTGACCAACTGTTTTAATTTGATTATAGCCTTACAAGTCATTTTTGAGAGGTTGCATTAGTTGAAATTAACTTAATAGTTTTGTCTATTAAATGAAATTTGTATTTAATTTTCACTTACACTGCTGAATTTTTCACATATGATGTAACATTATCGTTTATTAACTGTCCTGGGGTAATAAAAAATATTTTTCCAGGGAGTTGAAATTTTATATACCCTAATTAAAATAATTATTATCAAAATATCATTGTAGTATTCCTTACAATTGAAATTCAAATCATTTTATTACTTCAAAAAAGAATTTTTTTTCTTATTTCTGAATGCATGCAATTTACACTTCATAAATTCTGCAAGGCTTTCAGTTGAATGTATTGATAACATATTTTTCGTATATGTAATTCTTTTCTTTTAAAATTGCATGCGAATATTTTCGTTTAAGATATTTTTGTTTGATAAGGGCTCTTTTAATCATATCTGTTGAAAGGTAGTTTTCTTTGTGAGATAGTCTAGGTATTGCCAGTTTTAAGAATGAATTATTAAAATGAAGTAAAATTTTTGTGAAATTATTAGTGATTTTATTTTATAAATACCTGAATAATTTCTTCTTTGTAATACTGAAAATTTATTAAAAATAGTTATTGATATATTTGTTTAAGAAAATTGCATATAAGACATCCTTTTCTCTAATGTTGCTAATCAGATCACTGTAAGAATTTTTAATGGATTTAATAACATTTCTTAATGAGAATTAATTTCTGTAGATTAATTTAAATGTACATTGACAATAATATTATTTAAAATTTCTATTATTTTTTTTTCTCTTTAATAATTGTTAGATCATTTAATTTCAAATAATATTCAAATCAATCAAAATCTATTTTTATTTTAGAGTGATTATTTGTAAACTTATATTAAAATTGTAAAATTGCTTTCTTAAGTGTGATTATTTAGGACTTTTTAAAATTCTCATTTGAAATTTAATTCTATGTATTAAATCTGATCTTGAATCTTTCTTGTTCAAAAAAATGATAAACTGTTCTATGATATACCTCTGAAATGTATATAAATGTTTTACAGTTATAGCTTTTTCTAAAATAATCCAATCTTATTCACTATATGTAGTTCACCATTTCTCATGCTTAATCTACCTCTTTCAATTAGAATTCTTAGATTATTATAAAATTGATAATTTTTTGAGCTGTTTTAAAATGACTATTTTTGTGATATGGTCTAAATTTGAGTAAATGTTGTGTGTGTGAGAATCTGTGATAATCTCTTAAGCAATATTTTACAATAAATTTTATTGCTGTAAATTGTTTGTGGGATGCACTGTAGAACAAGGTTGTTAGATTTAAATCAAATCTGATGACATATAATATGCAATGAATCTAGTGATAAATTTCTTTTTGAACTGTTCTACTGGTATAAATGAAATGACTGAAATAATCTTTAAAATGAATTTTTAAATTTTTGTGTTTTGATAGTATTCAAATATTTTCAGTATTATTACAAATTATTTCTATGTCAAGTTTTTTTATATCTCTCTCACATGTAAATATTTTGTAAAAAGTATTCACTAATGCTTCATTAATTGAATTTTTTGATAAGTTAATTTTTTTTCTTTTTTGAAAGTGTAATGTATTGTCAAAAAAAGATGCAGATGTTTATTTTCTCAAAATTTTTATTCCTAATTATTTGTAAATTAATCAATTTTTTGTGTGTATGCAAAAATTTGAAGGAACTTTTTACATGCAGTCTTTCTCCCCTCCTTTATATAGTTATCTATAATAATATCATTACAATATTCTCTACATTTTCATTCAATGAATAAACTATTAATAAAGTGGTTTAATATTTTTTTTAAAATGAATGTTGGTTTTTGCATTTTTTTTGTTTTTTTATTTTTTTTTTTTTTTTTTTTTTTAAATTCTTATAATTTTGATTTTTGTTTCTTCAATTTTCTTTTGAATTAAATCCCGTGTAAAAATGGATTTACATTCAACAATAAAAGTATTAAAATGTGGTATAAATCGTATTTTTCTATTTTAAGTTGAAAAATACAATACATATAAACATATTTTCTTAAAATATTTGAAGTAATAAATTCAACATTGATTTAATGGTAGAATATTAGATAAAAAAAAAATAATCTGCTAGAACAATCATAATCTAATTTAATATCCCTATTACTAGATTAGATAAAATTTCCTGTTTATGAAGTACTCATTAGTAATGTTTAGTACAACATGTATTGTTTAAAAGTTCTGCTTATATTTTGTTTCTAATTAATGAGTCTTTTTAAAAATTTAATAAAGATGCTCTTTAAATTTGAAAATACACCTAAAAGATAATATCAAAAAATGTGTAAATGGTATTAAATTTCTTAAAAATTATTAATAAAATATGAAAAGTTTTAAAATTATTATAAATATTTGTACACTCAAATAGGTTTTAATTATTTATTAGTTTTTTTTTTTCAAATTTATCAAATAGAATTTCAATTTGAGCATTTTTATTCTTGGTATATTTAAGTTAACTTCCAATTTATTTAAATTTTGAGGTTGAGACAAGTCTTGAGTGGTGCCACAACGCATTTAATTCATTGAGTTTTTTTTTTTTTTTTTTAAATTTTGAAAGCTTCTATATGTTATGTCATAGATTACAACATAATTTTATTTCATTCTTGAACTAATTGATTCTCTTATTTTGTGAAATTATTATATTGCTATAAATTTAAAGGATAATGCATTTTTCTGCATTTAGGAGTTTTATAAATTGTTATTTTATAAAATATTAAAAAAATGCCATTGCATTTTTGAATATCCATTAAAATATTTTGCTGTATTTGAAAATAACTTGTAACACTCTGATATTTTTTGTTCAGTTGTGTGTGCATTTATTTATTATGTCTCTGATTTATTACATGTGATAGCTGATTCTTGTGTATGAAATAGCATTAATTTTAAATTTTATTTTTGTGTAAACAATTACTGTTATGTAGCATACACGTTTGGTAATGCCTTAACTGCAGCAGGTGTATTTATAATGTTTTCCATTGCTTCTGAATGTATATATTGCTCAAATCACATTAAATGTTAAATAATGTTTGTTTATTTTTATGCTGTTGAAAATTAATGTGTAATTTCTATTGCCATTCATTAAAAAATCCCAATATTTCATCAAAAATTATTTCTTATACAATGCATGTTATAACTTTTAAAACCACTCTGCTGTTTGAGTCTTGTTATGTATTTTAAGAACCATTTTTTTAAATTTATTAAAATGTTATCTCGACATATTTTAAATACTTTGATGTGTTCTAAATATATATATATTTCATCTATATAAAATCAGTAGTATCCATAGAATATTATTTGAAATCATTTTCAAAAATTCATTGTGATCAAATTAGGGAAGATTCAATTCTTCTGTTGCCAAGCTGATAAATGATAGTTAAAATTTTAATAAAATATGTTGTTATGAACCTTTTACTATCATTATAAATACCATTGCGTGTCTTTAAAGATCTTAAGTAAATTGCTCAGTTGAAATTAAATATGATTTTGTGAAGAAAAAAATCAAAAGTATAAAGATTTCCTGTATATCACAAGTCTTTAATACAAGTTCTGTTAAAACTGTTTTAAGTCATTTAAGTTTAGTTTTTTTTTTTTTTTTTTATCGGAATCATTTCTGATATATCACTAAATTACAATTATAAGATTTCCTATAAAGTAGTGATATGCAAACTCAGTACTATGAAAAATAGAATCATGGGAGTTTCAGAAATGGAAAAAAAAAAAAAAAGAGAGAGGAAAGTGTTAATTACTTTGAATAAGAAATGCCTAGTGTGAATAACTAATAGTGGAGATACTCTTCTCCAAAAATGAGACCCCCATTCCTGATGCACTATTCACGTGGATTGGCGCCATTTAGTTTATTTTTTGGCTATGAGCTCTTTCGTGCACATCAGTCGTCATTTTCGACATAACTTAACTTGAATTTTATCATGGACAAGAAAAGCCCCAGATATAAAGTCTTCAAAATTTATCTAAGATTTCCATAAAACTACTTAATTTTAAATAACTCTTTACTGCCAATTTCAAAAAGAAAAAAAATTATTAGACAAAGATATTTTTTTTTTATAAATAATGAAAAATCTTATGAAATCCAAACTGGAAAACTTCTTTAGCTCCTATTTCAGCCTACATCTTGATGACAGAGATCAAATTGCCCCAAGAGGGTGTCAACTCTTAATATGCAGTCATGTTAGACCCTTTTTTAATGCAACTTTAGCATGATTTGACTCTTTATTTTTTGTAACAAAAGGGTGTGCTAAAATAAGATTTTACCAAAACCTCCTTCCTGTACTTTTAATCATTGAACACAATTACCGAAAACTAAATTAAAAAAAATAAGCGAAATACAATTCAATTTTAATCATGTAAGCTGAATGGTCTTGGCATTGAATTCTGGGACTGTGATGTTTCAGTTGATTCGTGTGTGTGAGTCCTAATTACACTAAAATCCTGTGGTAGAGTGGAGATAATGCATGTTAATAATTCTAGGCTTTAAGTCTTTACATTGACAGGATGTGTAGATTAGGCTAGTAATGCTAAAAAATTACAAGATTTGTCACAAATAGTTCTCATATTGCTTTTGAGTGTGGCATTAATAAACAATCCATGCATTCCTATAAAATGCTGCTTGATGTAGTTTTGGAATATTTTTAGCAGTGCCATTCTTCGAATTGTGATGTTTTGATCAAAAATAGAATTGTTTACTATTTGTTTAATATTCCCATTTTTTATACGTATAATTTGTTGTTTCTAATTTATTTCAATAAATATTCATTATTGTGAAAAAAAATGTATATTCTAATTCTGAGTTAGGATAGAATTAAAATTTACATGTAAAAAAATACATAGCATCTATAAAACATTCCAAGAATGATGTTTCAGATTCTTGAATGGCAGCAAAAATTATATGAAGAATCGTGCAAAAGTTAGTGTTAGAATCTTATGATTTTGCATGTTACTATATTTTATAAAGATTACACTTGTAACAAAAATGTAAGTAATTTTTTTAAGTAAATTTTCGTTTGAAAATATAAGGTTAGATAGTTTCTGACTTTAGGTCAATATTGATTGTTTTTAATAGTAAAATATATACATTTAAGGCATTTTAATGAAAATAAATTTAAAAAGTTGACAAATTCCTAGCTTGTATAAAAAATTTATTGTAAAAACTGGCACATGTTGTTCATTGATTTAAGATACCATTTATTAATTTTCGGCAAGGTTAATAAATTTTCACGCGTGCACGAATTTTCTTTACATCTTACATTGAACATAAAAAAAAGTACTTTTCACTTTTAATAAACTCAAAATACTGATTTATTTTGTCAAATATAGCAAGGCCGCTGACAGTCAGAATTTTAATGAACGATGAAAGTAAATGATTTATTATTAAATAAAGTGTGATATGCATATTTTGATAAGTTACATTTTGTCCGAATGCTGAGGATATATTTTAATTAGTTTATTATAATTAATGCTACTGCACCCACATCAAGTGTTGTGCTTGCTAATAGAATTTTTTATATAAAAGAAAAGACGGAGCAAATTGGAAAATAACTCAATAAACCAAGCTAAAACATTCAAAGCGCAAAATAGCAAAACATTAACACTGTATAAAATTGGAAAAAATATAGGTTGGGCAAAATAAAACTCTGAAAACAGATGAATTTTCTGCAAAAAAAAATGGAGAGGAAAAAACCCATCTCTAATAGTAGTTATTCATTATACTATATACTGAGTAGTTAATTATTCATAATCTCTGTCCTGTGATTTTTATTTGTGGGGCAAATCAAAGGATGAGGTGTACTCAAATAATTCTCTTACATTGGAAGAGCAACAGCAGAACATAGAACACTGTTGCTGCTATCCCTCAAGCAGAACAGCTACACTTCTAACAGTTTGAGCACAGGGCTGCATCGACGTGAACGGTGGCAATTTTCTGTGTTGGTCTGTTTTGTTCATTAACAAGGATCAATTCTCTGTCAGTCTTATAAATAATTTCCGGGTTAGTTTTATTTTCCCCCCTTGTATGATAACGGAGCTTATAAATTTGAATGTTATGACGTCCATGTCATTTTGTATCACAATTAAAGTGAATGCTGCATTATTCATGCATGCCCTAGCGATCCTTCTCTATTTTCGTACCTGCTTTCTTGTCAACCAATCTTTGTCTTTTTCTATTCTTTCACGTCTAGACCACAGTTAAATCTCGTTTGGCGCAGCATAACCACATCCGGCTCTTGCGCCAATAACCTTTAAATTCACTCACTGCATTATTATGTTCGCAAACGTTTTAAAATGCAGAGAGAAATGTACTCCGAAGCTGGGTTCCATAGAATTCGCTCCGCCCACCCACCTATCTTCCGGGGCCGCGGTAGCCTAGTGGTCAAGGTCGTGGACTAGCGACCGGCGGTTTTCGTTCAGTCGTGGGTTCGATCCTTGGCCGCCAAAGACCTGCCGTGTAGCCGGGGTTGATGCACGTTAAATCTGTTCGGGGCCCAAAGTCCCCCCGTTGGCGTGGTGTGGTTGTTAGGAGAGGGGGGTGCCAGCTCAGGTGTCGTCCTCGTCACTTGACCGTGGTTCAAAATTACGAGGTCCATCGCCTATAGCCCTCGTGTTGCTTCTAGTCCGACGTTAATGAAAACTAGACTAGACTAGACCCACCTATCTTCCTGCAGTACATGAGTGATATTCCAAAAGCTGCATAAGGCTAACTATGTAGGCGGACGACTCTGCATTCATGACACAAAACACCTTCAATCTCGAAATTATCAGAAAATTACTTCTTTCAACTACTGCTCTGGCTCATTCACTTGAAAATTAAAGTTAATGCTTCGAAAAGCCCCTGCCTCTCTACGAGACAACGGAGCAATTTGCCTAGTGACACTACTTTTGATCAGCCCGTCCCTTGGGTCGCAGAATACAACTACCTGGGATTATTTTTAGATGCAAAATTAGCATTCGACCCACGCGTCCGATCTATCCATCAAAAGGCGTTCGATGCAAGTTTTAAATCTCAACAGCTTAATTTCTCGAAAGAAACTAGCTGGTGATCTGGCCCCCATTATAAAATAATACCGAGACCAGTAATGTTAAACGACTTTCCCATCTGGTCTCATATCTACACCTGATAAACATGTATAAAGACTGCTAGTTTTTCAAAGAATTCACTCCAGAAAAACCTTGGGATGACAGAATAGTTCCACTGTAGCTCATACATGTCGTAAGAGGCGATTAAATTGGGTACCCAGCGTCTGGGGGGTATAGCCGAGCACCCTGCCCTTGGGGATCATATCAGGGGACCTCAGGGACTTGCCTTCTTTAGGTAAGTAGGGCAGCATGACTCCGAGACTCCCTTGTTATCTGTTTCTTTCCCATGGGGTTTACTTTTGGTAAACACGGGTGTCGCACCCCCGGGTTACCCTAGCGATCCTTCTCTATTTTCGATCCTCCTTCTTGTTAATCAATTTTTGGTTTTTTTTCACGTCTAGACCACAGTTAAATATTGTAGGCGCAACATAGCCACATCTGGCTCTTGCGCCAAAAACCTTTACATTCATTCACTCTTGCCAGAAAACCATTTAATGCTTTCTGGTTCGTTAGGAACGAAGTCCTACGTAAGGATTTATTAATGGTGTGAATTTTAGTTTTACTAAAAATAATTTATCCAAATTTTTTTTTAATAGATTTCTTTCAGTTTCTAACGAATTACTGAGAAATCTACCAAATTTTGACCGTACTATTCCGAGCTCAGCTAAAGTATCTACAACAGCACTGTAAACATTTCTCAGTGCTCAAAAGGTTGCGCAATTCTTAAATAGTTATTTAGGAACCTATTAAAAGAGTCTAAAATTTTATCCGTTTTATTTCTTAAGGATTTATTAAAGTTCGTATTTAATTGTTGTAGGACTTGACTTCGAAACCGTAGCGTGCTTTGCATTAGAAATGCAGTAATTATTTTGCTTACTTAAAATTTATTTCCCTTTTATTTGAAATAAATGAAAATTTTAATTTAATTGCATGCATTTAATTCCAACTCTTCGCTATGGATGGCATCATCTCATGGTATTGTTCTAATTATATTTTCCTTCTGATCGCATCAACACCGATGTTCAAAATTACGAGGTCCGTCGCTTGTAGCCCTCATGTTGCTTCTAGTGTGACGTTGATAAAAAAAACTAAACTAAGTTGCTTGTAAGTTAACGAGTGTTGATGCAGTTTGGCCAGATATGGCCTTTACATCTATTAAACCAATCAAACCAAGTTAAATCTGCGTGAACTACTATAAAATAAAATGTTAATATTTGTCCTATTCATGGGGTAAATTTCAACGTTGCCCTAAATCCTCCCATTGGCGCGGTGTGGATGTTAGGAGAGGGGGGTGCCAGCTCAGGTGTCGTCCTCGTCACTTGACCGAGGTTCAAAATTACGAGGTCCGTCGCAAATAGCCCTCGTGTTGCTTCTAGTACGACGTTAACAAAAACTAAACTAAAATTTCAACGTTAAATCCTTTTTTTTTTTTTCAATCTTTTCTCTACATTAAATTTACGAACAACAAAGTATATAAAACTAAAAGACGCAAATCACTTCAATTCTTAACATAGTTGCATAAAAAGCATTGAGAAAGGAATATTTGACTCACTGAAGAATTGATAGGACAGAATAAAATTATACTAAATGAAGAAATAAAAACCAAATTTTGCTCAGAAATAATGAGTTTTATTTAAGACTATCTTCACGTAATGTTAAAGAATAGAACCCGGTTTTGGAACATTTCTTCCGTTAAAAAAGCGCTTGGACGTTACTTTTACACTCTGATTTCACTATCCATTTGAGAGAATATTTTACAATACTATTCATTTCTAACTGAATCAATCCCTCTTTTCTGGTGTAAAATGTGTTCCATTTTTTGTCTCTTATACTGTAATGTTAAATGACCTTTAAACTTTACGTATTCGTATATAAAATGGAGTATTTTTAGAACGTTTCTACATTTTAAGAATACTGCATCATAACCAGATGTAGGTTTTACAGCTTAGCAAACTTATGAAGAAATTGAAACAATTTTCTGTTTAGAAATGTGTTCGAAGTTTTCATGAGGTTCTTTGACATTAAGTGAAGGCAGCTCTAGTACAACACGAACTGGGATAACTGAATTTAAAAAAAAAATACATTTTGAGTTTTACAGTAACATTACCGGTAAAGGAAAAATATATCTGGCTACACATTATGTTAGACAATGAATGAAATGTGTTCCGTAAAGAAATTTAAGGCATTTAAATGCCCAAATATTAGTCGATATTAAAGTAAATAACTTTTACTGGAATCAACATACAGAAACCATTTGATCTGCCCTTTCAAACGATTTTTAAGATTAATATGTAACTGTCTCGCATTCAAAAGACTGTTTAGAAAGAAAAGGTTAACTTTGACTCAGTACAGTTCGAAACTCAATGGTTCAATCTGAATTGTCTCAAACGATTTTCGTTATTTCAAATTCTATTTCCGTTCTTTTAAATGATACATTAAGCTCTTTTTTTAAACCCGCACGTTCGGGACCACGGCAGTCCCGGATTAATGAATTTGCCAGATTATTGAGAGTCAGTAAACTTTCAACGGGGATACCAAAAATAAATTCCTCTAGATAAGAATTTAAAAACTGAAACATGTATTTATTATGTTTACGCGCATTCTAAATCTGCTTAGGCGATATAAATATCATACAAAGTATTTCGTCATTCTAGCAACTGCAAAATCAAATTCAAACATAGAACATTAGTATTATCATTATAAACATTATTATTAAGAATGGAATATTCTTGTACTGCTAAAAAGCACAACACAAAACGAAAAATAAATGTAGAACGATGATTGTTAAAACAAATTGTGATAGCTACTCTTGAAGTCGGCCATCTGAGATATGCGGCGGATGCTATGCACTGAAGCAAAAAAAAATTTACGACTGCAGAGAGGAGAGGGGCAACATGATCAAGAAGTAAAATAACGTACTCTTGCACATGAGAACTTTGAAATATTTCTAGCGTTGTCAGTATGATGTAAAGTTCATTTTATCGTAAACATTATTACAGTAGGTATCGACAATCTTCTCTCTCTCTCAAACTAATTCTTGATGATGCGAATGGTTAGTTTTTGTAATTTGATTCGGTGAACTCCCCAGTATCCCCAACTAAACTGAACGTTTTAGTCAAGCATGGGTGCAAAACGTTTAAATTCTTTTGCTATACTGAATATCGGAAAAGAAATTGCAAAAAATTGTAATTTTTCTGAAGTACTCTGGCGTTCAAAATTAGGAGAATTGGCATATTTTGTAGAATTTCATGAAAAGAATCGAACGAAATTTGAAAATACTGTTTCGAAGCGAAAATTCAAATCTTGTATGTCGCATACGTAAGCGTATACGTGTATGGAAGCGGAACTAGTAAAAAAAAAAGGATTTATAAGCGCGCGTGCCAAAATACGCATTTCGTTAGCTAGCGCATTTCACCGAATTTCTTGGTATTTTTTTTTGCATCAATCAATAAATTAAAATTCAAACATTAAAAGTGAGTAACGACCAACGTTTAGATGGTGGAATGAAGTGGCGAATTGTGGGTAGACTAGAAGCAGGCCAGTCTCAAATCCAGATTTGCAGAAAATTCGCTTTAACGTCCAGCGTCGTGCCCCACTTAAAGAAGCCTTGATGGCCAGAGAAGATCACCATTTGTCCATTACAGCGAGGCGTAACGGGGATGCTACAGCTGCTCAGGTCTTTCATGAGTAGTATGCTGGCACAGGAAATCGAGTCTCAAGGGTGACTGTTTCAGAAGACTTCGTGAGAGAGGGCTGTTTGCAAGCAGACCTGTTGTTTGCGTCCCGCTCAGTTCTGCGAATAGGAGAATCCACTTAAAATGATACAAATTGGAGTATGAATCAATGGGTGACCGTTCTCTTCACTGATGAGTCTCGGTTCTGCCTAACCAGTGATTTTCGTTGTACTTTCAGATAGAGAGAACCAGGGACCCGCTACCTGCCCTCCAATGTCCAAGAAATCGACCATTACGGCAGCGGAGGCTTGATGGTCTGGGCAGACATCATGTTGGATGGCCGCACACACCTCCGGTCTTTGAAACAGGCTATGCGACTGCTGAGAGGTATAGGGATGAGGTCTTGGAGCCCAATGTTCGCTTTTTCAGGAATGCAATTGGGCCTGATTTCCTTTAAATTGATGACAACGCGATATCACATAGAGCTCAGTTGGTCGACGAATTTCTTGAAAGTGAGGATATTCTCCAGATACATTAGCCTGCCATATCTCCAGACTTCAATCCAAAATAGCATGCTTAGGACGCTCTCGGGAGGGCAAAGGCAATTCGCAAGCACCTTCTGAGAACCATCCAAGACCTGAAAAAAGCGTTGCTGAACGAGTGGGTCCAATTGCCACAAGAACTCATAAACTCCCTTATTTACAGCATAAAATCACGGTGCGAGACCTATATATCTGATATAGGGAACTATATCCACTATTAACTCATTTTTTTGGTTCTATTCCGCAACTGCGTTTTCATATTTTGAGACGAGTGTTACGCATGATCTTGCGTGTGTATTATAACTGTTGAATGGTTTTTTTGTTTTTTGTTTTATATCACTCCTATGTACACACCAAATTTCATTAAAATCTGTCCAGTGGTTCTATAGATAATCGACCAAATCGGAAAATTCTCTTAATTTTGAATACCAGTGTAATTAATGTATAAGCAAAAACAAAATCATGTATAAAATAAACATGTATTAGTAATATATGTAACTTTTTTTTACTTTACAAAAAATTTAGGACCCCAAATGGTTTCTTGCACCCAGGTCCCTTTATTAGAAGGCCGACTGTAGCCTTCTAGCTCTTGCTTACGCTTATTTGTTTTATTATCACTTGAAGAACACCTACTGCGATTCGAGAACACTTGACTGTACCGTTCACTGGACGAATAGTTTCAATATTGGGCAAACAGTGATATGTAGGCCGCTAGAAAACAAGAAACACTGTGAAAATTGACAGTTACGATAAACATAGGGAGAAAATGTGAGAACTGCTGTGTCACCCCCTAGCAGTCAGGACCAACAAACTACCAAATTCCCTCGAAAAAAATCGAAAGCAGTTCTGTATGTGCCGGATTATAGAATGTGTCGAACCGTCGAATGCTGGATTAAAGTGAAATTACTGTACTGGCTTAAAATTTTGGAATGCCAAAATCGATGTTTCATGTTAGTCGAAACAACCTAGCGCCAAACTCTTCACACTCACAAAAGCTTGCATTCTATGCAAACAGCTGCTCTAATATTCACACGAAGACTTCAATGACATACCAAGAGCAGTACATATAAATATTTAAAATTCATTTCTGTTTTATTCGATCCATTTTTGCCCCTCCAGCAATGTGTTTGTGTTTGATTTTTCACTCTAATGCCAACTGAATTTTTTTTTTATCTTTGTATTTGAAAGAGAGCCTCTGTGATGAATATTTTTGAATTTTGTGAATAAAACAGGACACGTGCGTTAAGTTTGTAACCACACAAACTTAAATATTGAAATATTATTCTTTCTGAAACAAATATCCGAGATTTGATTCGGTTTTCTGGCGTTAGGCCTTAAAGTAGTGTTCCGTTTAAAAAGTAATTGCGTATACATTTATTATAAAAATAAATGCAATTGGAACGTTATTTAATACATTAAGTTCTAATGTTTTGCTACAAGTGTAAAGTGATAAAGTAGTAATTATGTAAATCGTTATTACAACATTTTACGAGAGTTTGATACAATTCGTAAATAATTGTATTTTAAAACGAGTCTATTGGGAAATGTAACGACAATTCTCTTTCTTAAGAAGAAGAGACATTCATAACCAGGTTAAGCACTATTTTATATTCAATTGAATATTGGCAATTTAAAAGCGAAATACAGGAATAATCGTCAACTCATTTAATCTTTAAGATTAAGCAAGCTGAATCCATTCCATTCCGAGAAACAGGCCTTCTAATCCCTGATGAAGAGGGAGTGTAGAGCGAAAGAATGAAAGCTTGATGAAGTATATTATTGCATAATACACCAAGAAAAATTTTAAGATTCTATGAAGTACTTAATAAAATCAAATCGTTTTTAATATCGAAAGCAAAATGTGTATCACAACTTCATGATGTCAACTGTCTTACAGATTTCTACTCTTTTTAAATGACTTAAACATGTGTCATTGAGGTAAAAATCAACTTATGTAAAAAATGTTTCAAACCATAAACGCGTTCCAAATGAAATTGAAACTGTGACAAACTCAAATAATTTTTTTTTCTTGCATTTCAACAAACTGCCGGAACATAATCCTAAAATTGAGGGGGAAAATACGCTTTCATGTCTTACAGTTTGGTACAAAAGTTTGAAAACAAATTCCAAGATTTTAGAAAAAAATAAATATGATTTTTATTTTTGCGACTCCATTTACAGTCGATATAGATATGCTTCCAGCAACTGTTTAAATGGAATGCATAGAGTTGCTATCGGGCATTCTGCTTAAAGAGAATTTTCATAAACTCTATTTTTATTGGACTTTTGATATGAATCATACCTGCCCAAAGACAAAAATCTCTCTCGTTACATAATTATTCATTATTTATGTCACCTTGTTAGGAATTGCGTACATTTGTGAACAACTATTTTCAAGAGAGAAGCACACTAAAAGTAAATTAAAACTAGAATAATGAATAGATATTTTCAAAACTCCTTGAGAATTGCAATCACTTCAATCAAACCAGATATTGATGCATTAGTACTTAAACTTCAATGCCTCATAGCACATTAATTTATGATTTCTGTCTATCTTTGTTCTTATAAAATTTATAGTGAAATGTTATGTATAAAATTTCATATAAGTTGTATGAAATAATGCCAATCTAATTCCATGTTGCAGCCTTTACTCTACAAAAATCATAAACGATTAAGTTTACATTGTATAAATGTGTTAACTATGCATAATTATACATAATGCGAACAGGGGAAGCAAAAAGGTTGGATGCTCTTGAAGTACAGAATATGGAAATCTCGCGCTCTGATTCTCCTTTTCATATGTTCTTTTCAAAGGTTTTATTATTTCTACTTCTTTGGGAAAGTCTCTCAACATGGCAAAAAATAACGATTATGTTAGTGTGAAGAATTTATTGATATTGAAAACTTTTTTCTCTAATTACTGTAAAAGCACATTTTGAAAGCAAAAATATCTTAAAATTTCCCTAGAATATTATATAAATTAAATTTGAATTAGAATATTATGCCATTTGATGATACTGATAAAGCTATTTGCTGAGAGTTAATCCCAATATGTTGAGAATCTTGAATAAGTGTTGGTAGAAAACATTTCCGCTTATTTTCCTCATAAAAATATGAGATTTATCACAATATAGATTTCTTCATAATAAATGTGTTCCTCACGACCCAAAACGAGCCTCAATATCTTAGTAACTATGCATATATCCACAGCAGTGTCTCTGCAGTAAAATGTTCTATTTATTTGTCTTGTTGATAATATCGAGAATAAGGAAAATGTAATAAGAAATCAAGGATTATAATCACTTATTCTAGAATTCTGAATGATTCTGGAATAAAAGGATATCAAATGACAGTGAGTCCACGTCACATGTGTCTTGTCACATTCAAAATAAACAAAAACAAACCAATATGTTAACAGAGAGAGAACATTGATTACCAAAGCCAGTTTTTAAGAAAATCAATATTTTGGAGACGTATTAGATAGCGGATACTATAGCCGTAATCATAGACCGAAAATTGTAGAAATTGACTAAAGTTCACGAAACTTAGAAAAACCATTCCAATCCCAAATTCCTTTAAGTTCATCGTATTCTTCATAAAAACATGTTCTAATATTCATTCATATGATTTATCACGATGAGATTATTTTAGTTTATTCACCTATATGAACAAATGGTATTGTGTAATAGGAACATCAGTTTAAATGTAACGAGAAAGGAGCACAAAGAATAAAACTTATTGAAAACGATTATCATAAGAATTTTTTATGAGTTTTATTCTATTTTACCAGTTCTAGAAATTTTAAAAACCCGGCCCGAAAAATGTCTTTTTATTGCCTAAATTGTAAAAAAAAAAAAAAAAAAAAACCCGCATTTGAGGGAAAATATAAGCAAAAAATCAATTACATATTAAGTATAAACATACACAACTTACACAAATACACAAACACACACACACTTAGATATATAGAATTATAAAAATTATTATTACCCCTTTAATGCTAACTTTTTTCACATAGGCTGGTAAAAACAGTAAACTTATTTTCCATAGCATGACATTTCGAATGGATAACATGTCTTGTATTTTACAGATACAAATTAATATTTCAACTTGGTATGAAGAATCATCCATTTTCAATGCACATTAAAATTTAAAAAAGTAAAATTATATAACATGAAACTTGAAAGCTCACACAGTTATTAATTTTTCATAATAACCTAATTGAAAAGTATAATAATTTTCTTTAAAGCTTACCTTAACGAAACTTTGAAGAACTGTAATAAGAAGTACCAAATGAAAGAACTCACTTCTCAGTGAATCAAAGCACGAAAAGAAAAAAAGAAAATCTTGAATTTTTTTTTCTGAAGATCACAGTTATGTCATCTACGAATCACAAAATAGACTCAAATAAATTATACGTAATAATCGTAAACGTGAGCTTTGAAAATGTGATGCTCACAACAAGTTCGGGCAAATCATGCCATGCACAAAAGGCGATACTCATATGAAGTGCGGGCAAACTGCTAAGTGGATAAATCATCTAACTTTAGAAAAGTAACATTATCTTACTTAGTTTTTAATGAATTCTTTAAAAATACTTATGACTTGATCTCTTCGGTGCAGGGAAATTGAATATTTTGATAACAATTTGGAAACGTGTTCCATTTTTAAAGTTATATCCCAAAGTTCGAAACAATTCAAAAGTATTGATGAAATGTCACCGATACGAATTCAGTTCCAATTTGAACTGTCAACAGAAGTGTTGATATCTCTGCCCTGGAACAGTATAAAGTGGTTTAACAACAGTTACTTTGAACTAGGTAGTTAATAATTATGTAGTAGATGGACAGACCGAGAAAAACAAGATATAATAATTCGATATAAAAACCAACGTTTTTATATGGTGGCAAAGTTTATTAGAGAAAATTATTGAAATATTAGTTAAAACTGTTAGATATTTTTAATTTTAAAATTCACTTAAAAAGAGACATTTGTGAGAGTATTAAAAAATTCATAATACTCATAAAATCAAAACATGTATTTGAAAGTTTGTAAGTCATTCTATTAAAAAAGAATGGGAACCAGAATTCAGAAAAAATTATTGTGATAAGACATGGCGCCAAATATTGGAAACTTTCTTTCTTGCGAATGATTACTGACTAAAAGTCAACAACCCTTACTATCTCGGAGATAGTAAAGGGGAGATAGTATCTCCCCTTTGTGAGTACAAAAGGTTTACGATACCGCATGCTGCGTGGGGAGTGCCCGGTGCTCCCAGAGGGGGAAAGAAATTTTTTCCTCAATCCTAAAAGCGCCGAGAGGAAAGAATATTTTGACTTGTTAAAATTATTGAAATATTAGTTAAAACTTGTCGCAAACGTCTAAATATTATATTGTTAGGCGAGTACGAACGATTCCCAAAATTTCAAAGCTCTAGCTTGATGGGAAGTTGGTTAAATTAACGATCGAAAATTTGATGACGCACACACACACTCACACACACACACACACACCAAGTGAAATTCAGAAAAACGTTGTAAAAAGATTCAGAGCTTAGATTTTTGAAGAGCCGCAAGCAAGGCTGAATATGTTTGATAGTGATTGTTTACTTACTTCACGCTGAGAAGCTCCACGAGGGCTAGTGGAGGCAGATCACGCAATTTTAAACCTTGGTCAAGTGACGAGGATGGCATTTGCGGTGGCTCCTCCCTCTCCAGACTTCCACACCACACCATGGAAGAACTTAGACCTCAACCAGATTGAACGAGCATTATACCCATTGCAAGGAAGGGGAATTTGTTTGAAGTTTATGAATTAGAAATGAAGTGAAAATGAAATTATTAATTTTGCATCTTTTAAGCACGAAAATAAATATACTAAATCAAACTCATTTATTTCTCTTACATTAGTAATAATTATTATGACATTTTTGATTACATGAAGAAATACTAAAAAATAATTACGTTAGATTTTTAATCCAACATAAAAAAACAAATTAAATACTCGATCTTTAGAATCATATTTAAAAAAGCTGTACTTATTATTGATGCTGTAAAAAATATACTAGGCTATTAGTTCACACACACACACACACACACACACACACACACACACACACACACACACACACACACACACACACACACACACACACACACACACACACATCACACATATATACAGGTTTGGACAAAAATATGGAAACACCTTTTTTAAAAAACATGTTTCTTTGCTTAATATGGTGTAGGAAACCGTTGGCATCAAAACAGCTTGCAGTCTTCTCGGAATGGATAAATACAGTTCCTGTATGTGTGCCAAGGAATATTATACCATTCTTCTATAAAACGGTGGAAGTTCAGATAATCGATGTTGGCGGTGGATAACGAGCACACTTTCCGTTCCAATGAATACAAAGGTTCGATAATATTCAGGTCTGGTGACTGTGGCCAGGGGAGAGATGGGATAAATCCTCCTCGTGCTCAGAAAACCAGTCCTGGACAATGTGAGCTGTGTGAACAGAGGGCTTTGTCGTCTTGGAAGACACCATCACCATCGGGGAACAAAGTTTGTACCTGCCGGATGAACTTGATCTGCCAAAATGTTCACATAGATGCTTGGCAGTCATGGCCCTGACCAGTTATCATGGGGCCACGAGAACCACGATATGGCTGCCCAAACCATAGAACCCATGTTTCACTCTTGGCAACAACGCAGTCTGTATTATAGGCTTGAGATGATGCATTCTTCAGACGTAAACTCGGCCAGAAGTGGAAACAATGTGAAAGAAGACTCGTCAGACACATACACGCTTCCACTGCCCTTGAGGCTTTATGACTTAAACACCACCTTTTCCTGTACGGGCATTAGCATCTTTGATGAGTGGCTTCTCAATTGAACGTGCCCGAAATTCCCTGTTTATTACTCCACTAGTGTTTTTGGTACTCACAGGGTTCTGTAACACAACTTCATTTCACGATACTTTTGAGCTGTGGGTCTTCTTATTTTCGTCACAATTTCCACTAATGATCGTCTGTCACGATCACTCAGCTACCTTTCGTCGCGCTGTGATTTAGCAGATGATGTTTTCCGCTTTTCAAATATGCGGAATAAATCTTCGATGCAGTACCTCTTGAAACACTAAACACCTCGGCTACCTTGCTTACGAAGGTACCTACCATACGTGCTCCAACAATTTGCCCACGTTCGAAGTCTGTTAACTCTGACAGAATGCAATGACAACCTGACATAACAGTACTCCGACAACAACTGAACTGTTTAGCACATTTACGAAGTTGTATAGGTGGCGTTAGTAGTCAAAAACACCAGCTCCACCTACATATTTCATTAAAATCAATCTTTCTTTTCAAACATGCATCTTACAAGGTGTTTCCATATTTTTGTCCACCCCCTGTATATATAAATGAAAGTTATCGCTTCATTTTTACTATTTTAGCTTAATGTAGAAATTGAACTAAAATGTCAGTGTAAAAGTAAACACTTTTTATGATAATGAAAAAAATTTAAATATATTTTTTTAAAATTTTAATAATATAAAAGGGAATTATATTACAAGACGCACTTATACCTCCCAAAAAAGTTTAAAGGTATCAAAATATTTTTATGAATATGTAAATAATCTTAAGAACATTTTTTTTAAAGAAAAAGTTGAATTTGATTAAAAATTTATAAACACACATGTATTTATTCAAATATGAGGGTTACAGTAGATATTTACTCAGAAAAAAAAGGAATGTATTTTTTATTACGTGAGTAATGAAAAAAAGTAATATAATAATAGAGTAAGACAGTACAATATATGAAGTTTCTCCTTTTTCAATATGTGTGATTTTTTCTTAAATGTATGGCAGATATATACAATCATTCAGCACGCTAAATGTTTTAATGAATCATAAAACTCTTAATGATTTTTCTGACACATTTTTAGTAACAAAATTAAAAATCATACTTAAGACTGAAGTTGAATCAATATCTTTAGAGCAAATATCGATTCATATTTAACTAAAATTCTATCTTTATACTCAAAATAATTAGCTATTATATGTTTTTTTTTAATTTTAAATAAGCAAGACGATATAAATAATATATATGTTTTAGTTATTACATTTAAGACTTTCGAATTCTGGCGCACAAAGAATTTTATAGTTTGTTCTCTTTCTTCTCATAATTTTATCACAACCAGTCTTGCATCATCAATAATAATTAACTGTCTTTCATGTGACTGATATTTTTACATAATTTATCCATCACTCGCAAATAGGACTGGAAATTGTATAAAAGAGACGTTAATTGATTCTTGATGAAAAGCATCTTTGGCGAATGAGCTAAATCTATTATTGAGGCTTCTCTCTTACATATTACTTTAAATTAATCTTAGAAAATATGTCCTCAGATAAAAATGTGTCTGTAATAGTTGACATATTGTTATTGACTTTGTTTTTAATGAATTTCGTGAACAATTGCACTACATTATGAGTCAATATGTATTTTGATAATATCAACTCTAAGTTTCGAATACTTTTAAGCATTTTTTAGCCTAAGCCTAAACTTAAGGGGTCAGTAGACGATATACATACATAAATAGATATAATAACTATTAATTACTCATATATGATTATTTATAAATGCAAATGAGATTTTCTTTACATAAAAAGATACATAAATTTAAAAGTGAGGATAATGTAGAGTTGGCATAAAATAAGGTCCAAGACGTTTCAGTTACATTAAGAACAACGAATGCGAAACAATATATTTTAAAAGTAAGAAAACGTATCTTCAAATAAATAAACAAAGATGTTTTTCTTACATTAATGGATTTGAAATCCCTCCAACAGAATTTTAATTAAATAACGTTTGTTGCGTGGGAAATTAACTCGTATGGTAAATCTTACAAAAATAAGATGTTAGAAATCGGAAAAAAGATTTTCAGGTATTAATTACACAGAAGAAAATTTTCTTAATTTTGTTTTAATTGATTTATGTTTCAACTTTTAAAAATAATGCAGAAATTACTTCTGCACCTTATGAGAGTGTTGAAATTTATTTTACAAAATCGAGTTCTTATTCTTACTTTAAATGTGTATTCAAAAATTAAAAATAAGTGCTGTTAAGTTCCAAGTAGGAATAGCTCCCAAAATGTTTTTCTGCAAATAAAAAAGTATAAATACTTCTTATTTTATTAATATCTTATATAACAAAACTAAAAGAGGTTTATCAAGAACTATCGGTATATTCTCTCATTCTTAATATAATTTAAAACAGTTTCCATAGTTTAATGATATGCATTATATAAACTTTTAAGAAAGTTTAAATTGTGACAAAAAGAATTAAAAATGACATTTTTATCATTTAAAAATTGAATTCATTCTTTGATGAGTGCTTGAAACATATTTGAATGATACTGAAAGATATCTCTACAAATGAAAAACATTATAGAATGCTTTTTAACAAATGAAAGGGCATAGAATATGTTTGTAACTTACCGAATGATAGATAGTCGTTTTATTCTTTTCTCACATTCAAGAAACAGTTTTTGCAGTGGCTCGAGTGAAATAGCCCCCTTATGTAGCAGTTCCGGAGAAGAATTTGCTTTTCTGTAAAGATATCATTTATTTTCACTGGAAAAGGTGTCAAAGTGAGTATCGAACATGTCAAAAAGAAGTTTTAGAGAAAGTAAACCTACAAGTCAAGTTTCTTTTGTGAAAAAAATACATATTTCAACAATGTTGAGCCCCAATACACGAAGTCTACGTTCAGCTCATCAAAGTTTATGATTTTCTGACCCTCAAAGAAAAAAAGTCTTTGGTCTGTGTGCTATAGTGACTTGAAGCTCCGGAAATAATATCGGTTCTCAGTACTGAAAGATAAAGCCAAAAGCAAAAGACATTTTGTCCTGGCCCAGTAAAAAAGATTTAAGGAGTACTTGAGACACAATTGCTCCTAAGAGACCGTTAGATATCGTGAGCTAAATTATTAAATAAATGTCTTGACACCTGCATTAAAGGTTAAGACAACATTGTTGGGGAAAAAAAGTGCAATATATTTTTTAGATGCAGGCTTTCTTATTGTTCTTTTTTTTACCATTATTTTTCATGTATACTGTATGAGAAGCAACTAATTATTTTGTAAAAGATCTTTCTTGACTCGATTATATAGGAAATCCCTTTTTTCCAACAAAGGCTTTGGGATTTATTTTTTAAAAAGATTAATCGTTGTTTTCACTACATCTAAGTTTCATCTCAGATTTCACAGATAAGACAACATAAATTATTTCTGCCAAAACTTTGTCTTTTAATAGAGAAACTAAATATTTTATTTGGTTAAAATTTTTTTTAAGAAGTGAATGTACAGATTGTATGGTGATTTTAAATCACTTGAATCTATAATGCATATTTTATCATTTACCAAATATTTATGTAATTACAGAAGATACAATTTTAGCCATCTGCTCAATTGAAGAAGTGATTTATACAGCACATGATATATTCATGTCTGGTTACTTCGTACATTCAATTTATCTATGGATATTTGCAATTTTTTGTTGGAACAATGCTTAGTCTTATGCTTAGATGCTTTCTACGTTATTTTGATTTAGTTTTCAAACAGTTACACAGAACTAGTATACATAACTAGTTTTTACATTAAACAGTTTATTACATTAACTAGTTTAAACATTACACAGAACTAGTTACAGAACTAGTATACATAACTCTACATTAAAAAGGTAACCTCACTTTAGAGTAAGCTACAAGTGCAGAATGGTCAAATTTTGCTTTTCTAGTTTTCAGTTAAAATCTAGAAGAGATTTAGAAAAAAAAAAAGTAAGGAATTTTTTAAAAATTATCTGTGTTTAATCGTAATTACGAAAAGGAGAAAATTGGATAATGTTGAACCAAAATGGGGATACAAAATTCAGAAAATCAAAGTGCAGCAGTTTTATAGAAGATGATAATATATATAAGATTAACAAATATCTGTTCGTTAAAAGTACAGTTTACAAGTTCTTGAAACTTTTGATGAAGATTATCGAGAGACTGAATTTTCTAAATAATTTTTTGAGAATCGAGATTTTTATATTGCTTTTTTGATGTCAGAATTTCTCATAAAATCAATGAGTTTCTCAGATAGAGTGGATTACAGTGCGTCGTTAGATTATCAAAACCTGTAAAGAGGGTTTTCCCGCATAAACCCTGAAAATGATACATAATTAAGAATTAGTCATAGAATGGAGATATAAGCCAGTACTATATTTTCCAGATATTTTAGAGAAAGAGGAAAGAATAGAAGCAATGTTTTTCTCTCTCTTTTCAGAAATTATTTTATATGTCTAAAAAATATGTAGCTTTTCAAATTCACTAATTTGGAATAGGAAAAAGACATATTTGTTAAGAATAGAGCAAGACGAAAAATTTAGTGAACCAATCTTTAAAAATACATTTTAAGATTGTAGTTTACGGCTATTTATCTTCTAAACGTGGTGCAATGATGCAGTAAATAAAAGAGTGATAATGTTTATGTGATTGTCTTCTTCTTGTCTTGTAGAGAAGGTAAGTTATTATACTTCCCTTCATTCCACTTAATTGGTTATTTCGTTTACCTGCCAAAGGTCTAGTTTCATATCAATTCATGTATTTCACATCGTATAGAAATAAGTGTATTAAGCGGTCTGAATAAAATTATTATTTAAAAAATATTTAATGCAATGTTTTGTAAATAAAGATTAGAACAGAATGTATATTACATAACACTATATAATGAAACAAAAACTTTTGTGAACGTGATATAAATTAGTATATTAGAATTGATAACAGTTCGCTTGTCTTTTGGATTAAATTTCTAAATCAAAATCAAATCATAAATATTTCCAGAAACAATTGAGCAAAACTTGATGCTCGAAGAAATGAAATATTTCTTATGAAACAAAGGATATCATAAGCAGAGTTTTGTGTATGAGTGAGTTCTTACAGTACCCAACAATTTATCGTCTTCAAAACTACTTAGAATTAGAAACACTGTTCCAAAAATAATCGTGAAAATAATTGTAATACATATTTAAGGTCTCAATGATACAAAAGCTAACTACAATAAAATTGGAAGTATGAAAATTTAAAAAAAAAAAAAAAAACTCGATAAAAAAGAGTTCTGTAGAAAATTTCATTTAGTGGAATATCGTTAATTGAAGAATGCATTACACCAATCAAACGTATGAATTATTATTTGTGTTCAGCTCGAGAGAGAAAATAATTTTAGACGCGGAAAATTTTAGCAACAAAATATGAACGATAAGAAATACGAGTAACTTCGTGAAAAGAACTAATTTTTCCGTAGTGTTAGAGGAACGCGTTTGTCTGAAGGAATAATCGGGTTTCAGTATTTTTGGACATTTAAAGGCATATGACAGCATATGTGATATGATTATGTGTCATTCAAAAGAATTGATTAAAATTTTTATTATTAAATTTAACATAACAGCGGACCAATATCTCCGCCCCCCGCCCATTAGTAGAAAAATAAAAATTACCTTACATTCAACAATGGTAAGTAGTCATTATTATAATCTGAACAATTAAAATATGTTTAAAAAAGGGAATTGTATATAGTTCTCTCTTTCAATATTTAAAAGAATGTAATTCACATGTGTTGCACAACAATACCGTAGCAATAATAATGCAGCAAAACAACAAAGAAACAACAGAACAATGAAACGCATAAAGAATTGTTCATTTTAATGTTTTTATTTGCTGAGTAAACTGCAATTTGAATATTGTGCGATTTTTATGCTTTTTTGAGTTGTTTGATAAAGTCAAAGTTATTGATATAGCAATGGCTATTGCTTTCCTTTCGGAGATCATGGTTTACTTGATCTCTTGCTTCGTGGTTGGTTATATGCGAGGTTTTATGCCGTCTTTCGGTGAGATATTTGTGTGCGTTTTCCTAAACGAAATGATTAAGGTATTCTTCGAGTGGTATTGGGGGGAAGAGGCTCAAATGGAAATTGCGCTCATTCCAGAGCAAAGTTATTATTTAACTGAACGTGAAAATGAGAAAAATGGAATACCAGTTGTATATTCTTTGATGATTTTTAAGATGTGTGAAGGATTGGATATTAAGGTTCAGTTAGCTCCGATAGAAAGAAGAGATACTTGGATGAAAAAAAATAAGAAATCAACCAAATGTATTCCAATTGTCCGATCAGAAATCATTTTTAAGATCTGTAATGCGTTGAGTCTTCC